>NDXB01005101.1:251832-382651 GCA_002631895.1 Agapornis roseicollis
CCGGGGCGGCTCCCCCCCCCCCCCCCGCCCCCATGCGGGGCGCGCGCCCGACACCCGCCCGCAGCCAATCGGACCCGGCCCACCAGGCTCCGCGAGAGGCGCCCCCACCCAATCACCGAGCGGGACCCAGCGCCGCCGGCCCATAGGACTCGGCCGCTGCAGAGACTGCCTGGCTCGGTCCCGCCCCCTTGACCCCCGCCGCCCAATCACCGCGCGCCTCCGCGCCCAGAGCCAGCGAGACCCCGCGAGATTCCCTCACCTCACACAACCCTCACCTCGGGCGGCCCCGCCTTCTTCACCTCTCCTGCCAATCACATGGTGCCGCTCCGGCCTACCGGCCAATTAACTCTCCCTCCGAGATGAGTTCCGCCCCCGAGACCTGTTTTTTTGCCCAATCGCAGCTCCCTATCCGATCCAATTAGCCAATGAAGAGAAACGAAAGCCCGAAAAGGGGTTACTGGGCCAATGGTACTCGGCGGTGAGGCGGCGGTGTGACTGGCAGCTCTCCTCGCGAGTGATTGGCGGCGATGGGCAGTAGAGGGGCCGACGCTCTTCCAATCGCAGCGGGACGGACGAGGAAGTTGCTCGTGCGCCCGCCTGCTGGTGGGCAGCTGGCCAATGGAAGGCGGGAAGCCGGCTGATGGGTGGGCATCTGGCCAATGGGAGGCGGGAATCCGGTTGATGGGCGGCAGGAACAGCCAATGGCGTTCCCGGGGCGGGGTGAGATAAGGACGCGGCGGGGCAGGGAGGTCACTGTGGGTACTGAGGGGAGGCGCGGGAAGCGGGGCGGGAGCCGGGCGGGTCCCTGTGCCCGTCCGCTGGCGTGGCGCGCCCGGTGCCCGCTGTTGCCCTGAGGCGGGGGCGCTGAGGTGAGCCCGCCCGGGGCCGAGCGCGGGAAGAGGAGCTCGGCTTCCTGAGGTGGATGTTTCCCTCTCAGCCCCGCTCTCCAGAGGAAGGTGATTGCTAAAGCTACCCTTCACCAAAGGAGCCTGCCTAGCTCGGCTAAAGGGGGCGAATGTGCTTGGCCTCGAAGTGTTGGTGGGGGGGTGGTGTTTGCTTGCGGTTTTGGGGGTGGTTTCCCTTCAGTGTGGAGAGAGGAAGGAAAATCTTGAGCTTTTTACCTTAAAGCCTCGAAGCAGCTTGTGTGTGAAGGAAGCTGAGGGCCTGAGCTGTGTCCGTGGGCTCCATCAGCGAGAAAAAGAGGTTTAAACCTTTGTAGCAGGTTGCCAGCAGCCAGTTCTCCTCTAAAACTGATTCTCGGAGGCTCAGTTTCTTGTGGCGTGCTCAGGACACACGTAAGAGTTTCATTTGAAGTGTTGAATACACCTTAACCCAGGGCCAGAGTGGTTTTTGTTGATTTAGTTCACTTACGTCATTAATCTGCGTGCTCGGAGAACAGTGTGGCTTTTCAAAGCATAAGTGTTCCCTAAAACGTAGAGATTAATAAAAATCTGATAGGTTTAACAGTTTTCCATTTCCTTGTGCGAGCATTATTCCTATCTGATTAATAGTTTTATTTCAGAAGAGAACCTTGCAGTTTTCAGAGCCTTGCCCATGATGGTGGTAGAGTTAAATTAACTGTGATGGTGATGAAGAGGCTCCTTCTTATGATTAAACTGGCTGAGCAGTTCCAAAGGAAATCAATGGCAGACAGGGAATGTGGACGTGCCACTGCTATGAGTGAGGAGACAGCCTTTCCGTCCCTGCCCGAATGGGAGACAAGGCAAGCACAAGTCTAAGGTGCAGTGGCGTTGGTGAGGTTTCACCAGCACCCCGGTGGTGTGGTATCAACTGCTGTGATCTGCCTTAGTGTGTGTGTGTGTCTCTGAGCATCACTGGTCTCCTGTACCACATGGGGCAAAGGAGGCTCCAAGTGTGAGCCTGTTGCAATTCCTATGACTTGGGTGCAAAATCTTCTTAAGAGTGGGGTTTGGGTACTTGTCTGCTCTTTGTTAATGTAAATGAGAGGTCTTGTGGGGATTAAGGCAAGCTTCTGTGTTAAAACAGTTTCTGTTGCATTTCTGTGGGTTTTTAGCTAATATTCCAGCCTGGAATTATAGTTTTGTTATTATGTCACAGTTTGAAGAACAGTGACTTCACTTAGAAAAAGTAAAGAAGAGTAAATATGGTGCAGACATTTTATAATGTTGTGTATGGAAGATGAGACAGAACACTTCTTAGAACTTGTGTTTCTAGCTGCCTGTCTGAAGTTGTTACTGCAGATGGTAACAAACAGCTGATATGAATATGGTGTGCACTGAGGATCCTCTTGGACTGTTTCACATCAAGCTCTGGAGAATGGGGGACAATGGAAGGAAGCGGATACAAAGTAGGCTGGGTGGGCCTGGCCATAGAGAAGGGCTGTGGGGACTGGAAGGCTTTTAACTCTCCCGTGCACTTTCATTGTGGATGTGTTTCTCTCTGTTATTGTAAAATCTTCTCAAGTAGTAAAATCAAGCAATTGCCTCATAATCACTGTATGGAAACTTGGGTTCTACGTGTATTTGCAGGTTGATGGCTCAGTGGCATTATTCAAGTCCAAGCAGAGTGTCTCAGTGGTATTTTTTCAATTAGCTATGTTGCTGAGTTAACAGGATTGCATGTCTTTAAATTATTTCTTTTCAACAGAGTTTAATTTCCACTGGTGGACTTGCGGAAAGTCACCTTCAACTGCATATTGGGAAGAAAGAAACTGTTAATCTTGTTCTTGCCACTGTGCTATGGTTGAATTTATGGTTGTAAACAAAGTGTTCAGAGGTAGGGGGGAAAAGTCAGCTTTTTTTCTAGCACAAACTGCATGTCTTGTAGTGACTGCTTCTTGAGAAGGGTTCACAGACATGTGGGTTTGGTGACTAATTTAGGAGCCTAATCTCCTGTATGCTCCTCATCCTTGAAGGGTAAGGAACTAATGCACTGAAGAGCAGTGTTTAGTATAAAGTAAGGTGGCTTTACCAGCTTATTTTTGCAGTGGATAGGTAGCATGTTTTAAAGGTCTGTGTTTCTGAGAACCTGTTCTTTCAAGTATTGTGCTCATGAAAAGGTGGGAATTGGACCTGCTTCTCATTTGTGTTTAAAGCAGCTGTTTACACTCGGTTGCCAATTAACCTGAGGCAAGTACCAGCTGAAGCTCATCCTGTTTCTTTATCCTTATTCCTTTAAGGAAGGATCAACACAGCAGGGATTGTACTCACATCTTTGCCATGGTTGATGTTGCATATGTGCAGCTTTCCACTGCAAGCATCACATGATGCATTACAGTTTTCTGAATGTATTTTTATGAAAACCAGGCTTCTTTAAAAACATAGTACCTCAGGTAAACTGTTGGGAAAGGTTTGTATTGTTTATTGATGCCCGTTTTCCTTATGGCTGTCATCAAACCCCAACCATCTCAAGTTTTTGATAGAGTTTATCTTTAGTAAATCTCTAAGAAGAAAGTAACCAGTTCCTTCAGCTCAGACACCCTCAGGCTGACTGCCACCAATTGATCTGGGGTGACTCCTATGGCCAGTGTTTGTGAGTCAGGTTTGTTGCCCAAACCAGCACACTATATCCAGCACAAAGTGTTTCTCCCCACACACGTTTGTCTAAACACTCTTAAGGTGTCATTAGAGGTTGTTGTGTAAATGTGTTTTCAGCAATGAGAGTAGAATATGAACTGCGTTGCAGTCCTGGCATTGTCATCAATTTTCCTGACAGTTCTTGACTGGACATTGCAAACCATGTTTTCCAATTGCCATGACTGTAAAGTGCAATAAAATCTGGGAGCTGCTTTAATTTGAGTAAATGCTACAACCATATTACCCATCTTTTATTTGTTCTTTGAAGTTGAACCAGCTCGTTCCAGTGAGGTGAAAGCCTGGTGGGATGGCAGCTGTAGGGATACGCTTATCTTGCATGTCCATATGGAGTTATGTGAGGTGCCAGTGTTGAATGACCCACCCTGACAAGTATATCTTCCTCCTACACTGAGTTTATAAACACTTTTAATTGGTGTCCCTGGCCTCTGTCATGCTGTGAAGCTTAAGACTGTCAGTTCAGCTGTTTTTTGGGCACTTCATGATATGAAAATTAAGGGGGACAAGATCCAGTCCATTCATGTAGAGGTATGTTTAAGGAAAAAATCCTTTTAAAAGAACATTAAGGAAACATGAAACTTGCAAAACACTCAGCTTCTAACAGACCTTTTGTTTCCTCCGTGCAGGTCTGTTCCTTAAGAGTGTTGCCTATTAGTTGTATGAATCACTCCTACGCAGAAGAGGGCTGCAGAATGAATTAGTCGTGTACTACTGTAAGTCAGTGCTTTTGTGCCATTTAGTGACTCTGCATAAGGAGCATGAGGCTGCTGAGGGGAGCTTGTTTCAGAGCTGGCTCATGTAACTTTGAGCAAGAGGAATGTTTTGTGAGTTGTTCAATGAGCTTGAGCCACTTGATGTGCAAGTTGGCAAAATCCAACCATAGTAATTTGAACTGGGCAGGTACAGACACTGCTCCAGAGCCTGCCAAAGCCCAGTCTGATTGCAGCTAATTTGTCATCCCCAGTGATGCATGGAGATATGTGATTGGTGACTATTGCTGATGAAACATGACAGATCAATTCTAATCTCTTACTGGTGAAGACAGTTATTCATGGGGACATGCATCTGTCTCTTACAATTTTATTCACAGTAAGAATGCTGTAAAACAGCAGCAAGTCTGCTGTTTGAGAATGAATGCTGGTATAGCTAGATTTTTCAGGAGCCCTTTGCTAAGCTAACTTAAAAACTACACCCAAAATCAAATGCTGTGTATGAGAAACACAGGGCACAGGCTTGTCCCTTTATGAAAAATCTAATTGGTCAGGTTTGGTCTTTTCTGACTTGAGAGATTTATTTTCCCCTTGGATTTGCCACTTGCTTTGCAGGGGTATAATCTTTCTGACAGCACTCTGCATAAAGGCAAGGGATGGAAGTCAATTTTTAATCACCCAGTTCTATTTCTTTGATGCTCCTCAGCAGTGTTCTAACCTTAAAATTCTCCATAGAAGGTTGTATCATATTGTACAGTATCAAATGTTATGGTCCAGTTCCAGACATAGTCTGTGTGGGTTTTTTCTTGTACCACAAGAACTACCTTTAAAAACAGGACTCTGAATATTAGAATAAGTCTTTTGATTTCATGGCTGAATATTGTGCACAAATGTCCTTCAGCCCTTAGGCATGTAGGGGGTTTGTGACCCTTAAATGCAGAAAAAGTAACATTAAGTGGAATAAAGCATAATAAAATGCCTGTGCACATTTGCTTCTAATCCACACAAGGAGCAGTCGGAGGTGCACTATCAATGATATATCATGTGGGTGTTGGACAAGCCCACATGTACCTTGATATACAACTGCAGATAGTTCTTGCTATTCTGTAACACCCTGGTAATATTTTATTTGTAAACCCTAATGCTGAAGCCCTAAAAGTGTCATAAACACAGTGTTAATGCCTGTGAATTTGGGGGGGGCTTGGTTAGTCAGATAAATGCCATGCTCCAAATAAACGGAATAAACATTAATATGTACAAAGTATCATAGGATTTAAATTCCTGTAGGTGTATATTAGTCCTTTCCTTTGCAAAGAAGAATTTCCCAGAATTTTAATCTTCAAAACCTTTTCTCTACAGAACTGGAAAAGAATAAATTATTCATACAATGCAGTGACAAGCAAGGGGAGAGAGTAGTTTGTTTTAACTTTGGTTATGTATAATGGTTTGTGTCTTAAAGTTGGCAAGGGGGAAATCAATTAGTGAAGACCAGTGGATGACCCAGCAGAGCCTTTTACTCTGTCAAGAGGCACATTGACCAAGATGAGTTTTTAAAGCAGTGGTGTGGGAACGTGGCCACTGCTTTGAAGTGCCACTAAAATGATGGAATGACTCACTCTTGAGTAGAGCTGCGGTGGTATGACTGAGACACGGGGCAGGGGACAACTGGTGTAAGTGACAGATGGTGTCATCTAAGATCATGTGTGTCTCTGATGCTGGAGATCAGACTCTACAAGCGCTTATGTTGCTTCACTGGCCTGTCAGCCCTGGTTGTGCCTCTCATGGTATAGTTTTTGTGGTGGTCATGTTGCATTTGACAGCTTTGCCCCAAGTTTCTTTGCTATACTGAACATACAGATGTGGAGATCATGACTGGCACTGGGGCTTGAATTCATCCCAAAGAGGATCACCTCTGAAACACTGAACTCCATCCCCTGTAGTGCTTTCTAGCCAAGTGTTTTCTTTGGATTTTTCTGAAGGAGCTGCTGAATTCTTTACTCACTGCAGAGGTGAAGAATGAGCTTGCTTTTAACTGCAAGTGTTCAGGTGCTTAAAGCTGGTTTATAATAATTTGCAATTTAAAGACTTCAGCCTGATTGTTTAGTTCTTTGTGTCTCATTTTCCTTCTTGCTGCTAAACACCAGTTGCAGGAGGGGGGTGGGGTGGTGGTGTTTGTCTTTATCCCCTGTGGCTTTTTGGGGAAAGTGACAGTTCTGCCGCTCTCTGTTCTACATTCCTTTGCACCAGAAATGACCCTGCTGCTCTTTGTCACCAGTGCTTCCTTTTATCCCTCTCCTGGCAGCTGCTCTTGCTCCATTTTGATGTTGGAACAGCAAATGAACTCCCTCTGAAGTAAATGTCATGCCAGTAAAGATGTTGAAGCAGCAAGAAAATCATCTCTGTCTCTGAAGATTAAATTTGAGACCCTTGTGAATGAGATGTTCTTAAAATAGCTCCACAGCATGTTATCTTCTCTAGAAGGTGGAGCATTGAAAAGCCCACCACAAACCACTTGGTTTTGTGTGAGCAGGATCCCTAAATAATGTTTTTTCACAGTGGGGAGGGGAGCACATAACTTCCTCTGCCTCCAAATTGAAATAGGTGTGATTAATATTTGAGCACTTTGTTTCTGCTGTATCTTTCATTCAGTGCTGGGGGACAGAGGAAGGAGGCTAAGGCACCAGTACTTACGTTGCATCTTCTGGATTCTAGATTTAATCAGAACAGAAAATACTGTTGCTCTGGTGGTATTTTTGGAAACAGCATCTTTCAGAGACCTGGCTTCCTGGTTGTCCCACAGTTGGCTTTTTGTTCTCATTGATTTCAGTGGCAGCAAATTGAACAAAGCAGTTGAGTTGATCTGAATTGATTGTGTGCTTCTCTGATTGTATGCCTCTTGCTAAGAGTTTTGTTTGCAACATCATGGCTAACAGTTATGATGATTTCTTGTCCTGCATTCAATTACACTGAAACAAAGTGCTTGCAAGGATTTGCTCTGTCAAGTTAGCTGTATCTAACTCAGTATTCTATAGGTATGATTCAGTGAAGTCCTGGGCAGGAGATTAAACCTTCAGGTTGTTGAGCTTTTGCAGATGATGATGTATCTGTACATACCAGTTAGTTTTGTTTGCTCTAGCTTTATAACAATAATACAAAGTCCACCCTGATTCAGATTCCCATTCCCCCTTTATTTGTATAGCTGCTCAGTGCCTTTTCATCTAATGACTGATTTTGTTGAGCATAATAGCTTATAAATCCTCTCTTGAGTGTTGTAATAGACCATGTGCATTTAACAACAATTTTTAAATCATGGTCTTTGCAGCAGCACATCTCTCCATTACAGCATCCATGTTTTCCATGTTTTTCCTAATCCTGGATTTTGACACAATAATATGCCTTCAAGGGCTTTCTTTGCCAGATCAATTTATTTCCTACTCAGAGAACTAAAGCTTTTCAGCTGTCCATCCAAGTTATCCTTCTGGACTAAATTTCTCATCTCAAGATAACCAGCAGCAATGCTCCCCTCAGGAGGTTTGTATCAGTTAGTTACACATCACTAATTCCTGTGGTGTTGGTAGACCAGTGAGTTGTGAGAAGGCTGTTGTAAACAGTTGTGGCTCTTGGGGCTTTCTTTACCTCTTTTGGTGAGGATTTTTGTTTGGTTTGACAGCTTTTACATGGCAGTCATTGAAAGCCTGCGGGTTTACACATGGGCATGAAGGATAGCTTCAGCTCCTTTTGGGATATTGCCTGTGGATCCCACATTGTCCTAATGAGGGACCATGTTACACACAGCTGAGCAAATTTATTTGGAAAATACTTCTGATGGAGAATGGCATCCAAGAGATACAGGGAGCTCAAAGCACAGCAGCCATTTGTAGCTGTTGTATGTGTGTGTGCTGCCACTGTAATGGCACACTCTTAATGTATCAGTCTGAATTCCAGGCGTCCTAAAGGCTGCTGGTAACTCTTCTTTTGCCCCATGGTCCTAATGATATTCAGTGTAATTCACTCTAAAGGAAAGTGGGATGTAAATATTCTGTACATGAGACTCTGGGGTGATGTACTAGCAGCCTGGCATTGGAGAGAAGGGGGTGCAGTCTAAAGAGAAACTATCTGAGATCAGTCACAATTCAGAACCTGCTCTCACAGCTTTATGTGCCAATGTACATGGTGAAGGATGGCTCTCCTGTTCCAACATGCTCTAAGCCTTATTTTGCAGTGTGATGCTGTGCTGCTCAGCAGATCCCGGAGGATCCACACAGCATCATAGGCTTCACATCTACCTCATGCAAGCTGTTCTGACAAGTAGCTGGACATTACTTAGGTTCCTGTTGTTTAGTAGAAGACTTGGATGTTATTAGTCAAGTGCTTGCAGTTGTGTTTTATACTCTAGCCACAGCACTGGCACTACTCAATCCCTGGTGTGTCTCCAGCTCCTCAACATCACTGGCCAAGTTTAAGAAAGTCGAAAGAAACTATAGTGCAGCATTGATAATGTGAGTGGCAGATGTGATCTAGCAGGAAAGTGGGCTACTCCCCAGCTGGAATGCAGACCAGGCTTCAATTGATCCCTCCCTTTTAATCTATTTATTATGCATTTGGTGGTTTTAATCTATTTATTATGCATTTGCTTGTTTTATCAGCACTGATATATCTTCAAATGCGATAGCACTGTTACAGTCTTTTACAACCCATTTGCTATAGGCAGATGTATGGGGACATGGAGCTATTTTCAGTTGTGCAGGTCTAATCCCAAGTAGTGCCACAGGCTATCGTGAACTGTTTTGGGCTTACGCAGAAGTAAAGGACACTGTGACATGTCATTTTTAGGGACCTGCTACCAGCTGTCTTAGGATTGGGTTTTTTAGGCAGCTGAATTTCTTTTCACTGATATTTGAGACAAAGCTATTTTGATATGATTATTGGAGAAGGAAAATTAAAAGGACAGATTCATGGAGAAGCTCATTAAAATGGAAACATTGGAATACGAGGGTAATTGGGCATTGATTCTGGCCTCACCCCCTCACTCACTTTACAAGCAATTTTGTATTAAAAGTAACATGTCTGCAGGATGATGCTCCAACATCTGTTATTGCTGAAACAAGATGATTTGCTTGGGTTTTTTTTTTTTTTCTCTTTCCACATTCTTCTAACATCTGCATGTGTAGATCTGTCCTGTGTATTAATCATGTCTAGCACTCCTCCTTCCCAGGGAAAAGGCATCCAAGGGTATGGGATCCTCTCTTCAGCAGGAGGGGAAGGCTTCCATGTGGATGTTGTGTTGCTATCAGCTTCTGTTAGACATTAGGTGACTGGCGGTAACATGGGTGAGGACTCTGAGGGCTTCCAGGAGGAAGCCATGTACAGCTGTGTGTGCTCTGTGAAACAAAGAAGCTCACAGGCTCTGGCCTGTCTGTCCTCCAAAACCTTAGTGTCACCTCGTGTGCTTCAAACTATGCAAATTTTCCTTATTCCAACTGCTGAAAGATTCTTGGAAAGAAAAAAAGGCTGAACCAATAAGTTTGAAATAGTGTTTGGAAATCTTTTCTGATCTCTAGTTATTATACTGATAATTGTCTTCTAGTCTTCAAACTGTGCTCTAGTTGGGAACACACATGCTGAAATCCATTCCTACCCAGGGAAATGCTTGAGTTTACTTTTAACCATGTGCCTAAGTTATATTAGTTAAATGACTCATTAGTATTTGCTTAAACCCTGTCCAGTGTTTGACTAAATGTATTCAAGCTGCAGTGTAAATACTGCAGTAAATACGGGTGTCAGTTTTGGAATGAACTTATCGCTGGTTTTGACTTTTGCAGTCATTTTTGTGATACACAGTTGGAATCAGAAAAGAATGGGAATTCTGACTAATTTTTGTAATATGCTGAAATGTATTAAGTTACACAAAGAATCCACATTGCGGTAATCCCGTCCGCACACAGGCAGAGAGCACCCGCATGCGTGGCAGATGGCTTCAGAGGAAATCCTCGAGAGCTGGGATTAAAAAGCAATTTTCAGCAAGTTGAAAATGGGTCTCCATATTTGGGTCACAGATATTAACTCTTGTTGCTCACAAGTGAGGGACCAGTCTTGTTGGATTATTATGGGAATGCTGCTCTCCATAAAAGCAGACCAGTCTGTGCTGTGGAAGAGAGAAATGAGCGGTGGTGTTCCAACATCCAGGAATATTGCCATCAATACGATGCCTACAAGTGATGGAGCGCAGATCAGCTTTGCATTCTGAGAGCAAGAGAAGATACTGGGCTTTTAGGTGGTAAAAATAGCACAGCAACTTGGAGATTATTTAACTAACCTACACCAGCTAGTAAACATGTTAGGAATGTAATTCACATTGTAAATGCTTTATACACTGCCAGAAATGTACCAACCAGAAGTTTGACATGAACTAGCTTTTCTTTAAAGACTGTTCTACCTCCAAAGTAGAAAGTCAAGTTAGACCTTAGGCAGTATTTATCACTAAACAATGATGTATAGCAGTGATACTGTTTTATTGTGTTCTCAAAGCTCAGCTGGTTGTATTTTGAGTAGGTTTGGAAAGCTTTCTGAGCAAAGGTGCCTGATGCTTTGATAAGTGAATTACAGAAGTAATTGCTGGTTTGAATTTCAGCCTATGGAGAAGTTAATTGCATTACTCTTTGGCTATTATACTGGCTATGTGTTAACAGCAAAACACAAAGTACCTCTGAAAGGACATTGTAATGGCATAACTAA
Organism: Agapornis roseicollis; assembly: GCA_002631895.1. NCBI lineage: Eukaryota > Metazoa > Chordata > Aves > Psittaciformes > Psittacidae > Agapornis > Agapornis roseicollis. The sequence continues at coordinate 262,853 of NDXB01005101.1, forward strand.
CTGCAGGTGCATCTACTAAATGTTAATTAACAATGCTGAATAATAGGTGTTTTCTGCAGGAGTGATCCAAGGCAGGTATTGGAGGTCCTATGTGCTATACAGAAGATTCATATCATGGATGAAAATAATGTCGTGCAGCTTCTGGTGTGCAGTTCTTGTACCAGCGCTAGATAACTTCAGTAGATGCAGGACTGGCTTAAAGTTGAATCTGTTCTTCTAGGCTTCTTGTTTTACATCACCTCCTATGGGAAGTTCACCTGTGTTGCAGATGACTATTCCTCCACTCACTGTACAACTGAGCATTTGAAAAAGTAGGAGTTTCTCATATGGAGTTGGTTATCTGGAGCATTTTGGAATGAGATTGGACCACTGTGGCTGTAGGAATGGAAAGCCAAATAACCATCCAGGCCTATGATTTCTTAATTCTACTGAGTTACTAGATGCCCTGATGTCAATACACACTTTCCCAAAGCAGTGTTGTGCTCTGACAGATACATAAATCTCTGAATTTGTCACTGCACAGAGCTCTGAACACTAGAAACTGTCGGTCTCCTTAAATCCTTCATTATCTTTAGAAACTCAGGACAGGAAACACTGAAGGTTCAGTTCCACTGAGTGCTTTGGAATATCTTTCTACTAGTATCTTCTTGTAGTGTTGAGTTATTAATGTTTTTGCTGAGTAGATTACTAAAAGCAATGACCTGTTCATATCAAATCCATGAATTCAAGTTTAATACAACCAGTTAGTCAAAAGTGCAAGCTTACAGACTGATAAACTGTGCTCTAGATGGGCTGCTCTGCACTTCTTTATTGATGGTACTTTAAGTAGTGAGTTGAGGAGAAACAGATAATGAAAATTGATTCTTCTCTGCAGGTCTCTTGCCTACTGTTGGACGTGGACGGACGTAATCTGTGAAGATAATTGAAGTTCCTTTGCTCCAAATGCTGTAAGTGATTTCTTGTTTGTTTTTATAGAAATCATTAGGAGCCCATTTGCCTCACACAGGGAAAAAAGGTGAAAATGCCGCCCCATCCCAAGCAAGTGTTGTATGATGTACGTGTTTGCAGGAGAGATTTCTAACCAGCACTTTTTATTCAGGAACACCCCTGTCTCTGTTCCAGCCATGCTGATAAATGCAGTAGCAGAAACCTAATTGCAAATTGCCAGTAAAGATACCAGAGGAAACAACATTTTCATACTTCTGTCAGGACAGCAGCTAGATTAGGAATCTCAGCATGATGGAAGGAATCTGCTCTTGCTGTGTGTATTGTATTTGGTTGAGAATAAACACCTAAGTGTCAGTATCTTAACCAGAGTATCATGTAGAGGAGTCAGAGGGGCCATAAAACTTGGAAGGAAACATTTTGCCACTGGTAATGACAGAGGGTGGTGGCCTTGGCTGTTATTTAGCATAACAGTTATTTGAATTTCAGGTGCCATCATAACATAGCAGGAGACTTAGAATATGTCTTTAATGTTTGATAGATTTCTCACAGGAGCAGACTTTTGTGCTTTAAACCCTGTGAATATAGGAGCATGGATGCTGGAGCATCTGGAATTATACCCCCTGTGGATTGTGGAATCCAGCAATTGTATCTGGCAGGCTACTGCAGGGAGGCAGGAACAGAATGCCAGGCGTGTTACCTTGTTTCAGCATCCCTTTAGTATCCATAGGACACCATGCTCTGCTGAATCTATGATTAATAGTTATGTGTATTACTTACAACACATTTCTTATTTCTGTGGGAGTGCCTTCAAAACAGTTGATATCCTTGCACTAACGAAAACACAAAAAGAGCTCTTCATACCTCCATTTTCCCCCCAAAGCTGTGAGAAGAGTTTTCTGGCTTGTAGAACAAAGAAGTCAGAGGAGATTACACAGCCAACATCTGCACCTGGCTCACTCACCAAGTGAGTCTTTGGCATACAAGCTAAAGTACCTTCTGCCAAGAGAGCCTTGCCCGTGCAGTTGTTCAGGGATGAAGATGTGATAATGTCTTTCCTTTTTGGTTCACCAGAACTATTTTGCTTGATTTGTCAAAGTCAAAATTTGGTTGGGAAGAAAAATATCTTTTTACTTTTAATTATCAGAGGTTGATCAATGTTTAATGAAACTTTTTCTAACCAGCCATGTTAAGATTATGATGGTGTATCACTTCGGTTCCAATGGCAGACACATCACATATGGGTTGCCATTTTGATGGCTTTCAATGGTAATCTGACCCATAAAAAACTGAGGCATAATATGCAAACTGATTTTTTTCTGGCCTGCCCTATTCTTGGTGCCATCTGTGTGAGGATGGAAATGAGCCTGCTCAGAATGTGGTCTGCCAGCTTTAAGCAGAGTGGTAGTGCCAATCACAGATGGATTTGAAAGAATAGCCTCGTGAACAAGAAGAGGAGGAAGGTTCTTCTGAGAGAAGGAAGTATCACTTGAAAGCATGTGTGTTAAATCCTGTGGCCTATGGAACATTCATCAGACTTCTCTGTGGGTGCTTCACACAGATTAAGTAAACTAAACTTACTTTCTAAAAATCAAGAAAACACCCTCAACTTCCAAACATTGCTCTCCCTCCCACCACTGCCTTCCACTGCTGTCATCCATCATGGGATACAGTGCAGGAAGCTGACAGTGTCTGAGCCTGTGAAGTATCTGCGGAGTGGATCCATTCAGCAAAGCTGAGCACAGTAAACTGTTTCATAAGTTTTGTAGATCTGTGGGGTTTCATTTGCTGTATGGATCCTGTTGCACTCAGAGCCCTGGGCTGCCATTTCTGAGTTCTCATCTCCCGCAATTAGCAAAACCCCATGCTGTAGGTGAAGGTGAGTGCTATTTGCTGCTGCTCAGCTCATAATGAAGATATTTAAGCACCTCATTTTCACTGTAGTCAATGAGATCTCAGTTCTCTGCTACTCAATTTGAGAGTCTGGGCTCTGAAGTTAGAGATTGAATGACCTTGTCTTTTGTGTAACCACAAGTGTCTTGGTACTATTTATAATCCAAAGAAACACATTAAATGATTTTCACTGGTTAGGAATATGGTCTGCAGAAATATCTGGGGTTTTTTAATCTCTTTAAATCGATTGCATTGTTTGAACAACCATTTGCTTTGCAGTAAGGAGCATGTAAAAGAAGGTACCCATCGATGAATTTCATGTTTGTGACACTTGAATATCTTTCTCAAGTCCTTTTCAAGCCTTTTATTTTCAGGCTAAATAAACACCAATTTCAGCAATGTCTCATCTACTCCCTTTAATTACTGCTGTTGAGAGAAAGTTTCTGCCAATGCAAATGTGCTGTTTTGTCATGTCACATCAAATGGCATCAGCCTTATATTTAGGAACAAAAAGAGGGGGAGGCTGAGACAGGATGTGGCTACAAATGGAACTAAAGGGTTTTCTTAAATATAGGCTGAAAATAGACAATTGAGGCAGTGATGCTTTTTCCAGCAAAAATCCATGAAAGGGAAAATCAAGTCTGTGACGACAGAAGTGAAAAGCAGAGCTGGGGTGTGAAAGAGGGAGCTCTGGATGGAGGCGTGGGCTGGTGGCAGGAAGCAGCTGATGAAATCCTCATTTATGAAGACACCCTTTGGGTTGTCAGGTTGGTGTGAAGTGGTTTCAGAGGCCACATGCTTCTCCTGTTCCTTTGGTGCTGGCTAAAATGTTACTAGCTGGGCTTCCCTCCAGCTTGTGGCAGGACATGCCGCTGCCCTCTTCTCTGTGGTCAACTCCCCTTCAGGTGGATTACTTCCTGAGTGGAATTACTTTGATTGAAAAAAATTAATGCCTAGTCTTTGTTAATTTGGATCTTAGCTTAGCCCAGTCACTTGCAGGAGTTGTCTGAAACCCCATATAGCTTTCTTCAGCCATCCAGGTTGCTGGAAAAGAAGTTTCTGTGGTGTAATAGAAATGTGCTGATTTGCACAAGGCAAGAATTTGGGCTAGTGGCTGGACCATTGCCTCAGTGGCATTGCCTGGAGCAACTTCCTCAAAATGAAGTCCCAGTGCAGATACAATGCCAGTGCTGCAGATCCTTATGTTGGACATAAATTCATCTATGGCAATATTTACCATTTCAGTTTATTTCTTTTAACTACTTTCAGCAATAACTGTCAGCTCCTAAACTAAAGCTAGTTTCTGGTAAATATGCATAGAGAAAACTTGCAGTAGCTGTCCAAATAAATGTAGGAGACTTCAAACCATCACACTAAGTTAACTTCAAAATGTGTCTCTTCACAAATCTGTTCTTGAGGAAAGTCAGTTTGGTTCTTTAGGAAATGTTACCAGCTTCCCTATGGAAAACACTTTTTGCCCTCTCTGAACTGGGGAGAAAAAGATCTATTGAAATCAAATGTATAAATTATGCATGTAATATGGCCTGCTTTGAAATAATGAGTCTGATCAGAGCCTGATGGCAATTAAAAGGAGTTCTGAAAGATCAGCTGCGTTTGAGAGTCATCAGAACTCATGTGGATGTGAGCTGTGGGCATGGCAGCAGCACCTACTTAGCAAATTAGAGAAATACGGTTCATTTCTCACAGCTTTTCTCACAGCTACACATCTCTGCTCACACGGAATGGGTAATGTTAGAAGTAATATTTTTATTCTTGTCACAAGGATGATGACAAATGCAGTGGAAGCTCAGAAGCTTGTGTATTTACAGCATTATGACAAATGTAAGTCAACTAGCATCTCAGGCTGAAGCTAGACAGGCAAAGGCACCCAGTCCTTCAGGGCTAGATACTATCAGTCCTCCAGGACTGTAAAGTATTAAATATAGTGATGCTGTAATCTGAACTCTTTAAGTTTTGAATTCTTTACAACAGGAAAATAACAACCCATGGTGCTAAATTCATATACATGGTGAAGCTTGATGGAAACAAGGTAATGGAAGATTTATTGTAAATGGGAGTGTAAGACTTGGTGTGCTTCCTCCAGGAGTGGAGGGAGGAGCTGAGAGTGTCCTGTAGCAACCCTGGTGGTACTTAAGGCGTTAATTTACATAGAATTTACTTTTCTTTTTCTGTTTAATCCGCTCCCCAAGAATTAAGACAATCACAGCTGGTTCTTTGCTCCAGTGACTTTATTTAGTGCATGAGAATTAAAAATACCTCAGTAAAAGGTGTGTTTTCATAGCAAGGAATTCATTTGTTACACCACTTCAAAGCAAATCACAGAAGTATTAAATGGGGAAGGGGAAAGATAGGTGTTTGTTTTTATAGATGGGATTTGTTTGTTTTGAACTGAATAAGTCTGAAAATACTGGATAAAAACTGCAGATCAAATGAAAAGCCTCCATAAGTGCTCTGCAGCTTGTTCATCAAAAACCCACCCAACTGACAACACCACAACAAGAAAATGTTCTTAATTAATGTCTTCAGTTAAAGGAAAAGCATTGTGGAGCTCTTAAATATATTATTAAATCTTTATTGTTTAGATAATAGGATGGGGAAAGACACTTGTGCTGAGTGCTGTGTCAAATCCATCAGGGCATGTTTTAATTCTAGTTCACTTGCTGGATTTCACAGCTATTTGTCTGGGTGTGGGGGTAATTTGGTGGGTTGAGTGAAGCCAGATGACTGTAATGAACTCATTCTGTGTCTTTGACTCATGCTGGCAAAAAAAAAGATGCTATTTAGGGGGTATTTTGTATTGTTCAGACTTCTGTTCCTCCTGTCTCTCAAACTTTCTCTAGGCCGCTGTCTTTGCGCCATCACCAATAATTACATCAAATTAATTCAGCATAATTGAGTTAATTATTAGCACTGAGGTTAACAACTTGCCTTCAACTGAACCAGAGCTTTTCATCCCCCCTTTCCTGAGGTTTCACAAAACGTAAACAGATCTGAATCATGGATGAAAGCTGAGGCAGCTCCGCTTCCATCAAGTGCTTTTGCCAGTCAAAACTGTCCTGCCACATTCACTCGCTCAGATGGGTATTGATAAATGTGCTGTCTGCTGCAAAGGGAGAAGAATGCTGTGGCATTGTGTGCCAACACCCAAGCACTTGAGAATGGAGGAAATGGAGCCACTCAGTCAAAACCAGAAAGCTAGAATAACCATTAATAAGAATTCAGATGTATTGAGGATCTTGACATGGTTTAGCTGACATACATCAAAAGGAATGAAGACATAGGTTCCAGAGATTCAGAGGATGGCTTTTTGAATTAGGAATGCTATTGTGAATCATTGTATAAAACATAATAGGACAATTGCTTGTCTAAGGTGGTGGCTTGAGGATCAGAAGTGAGGTTTCTGTGCCCAGCTCTCATTGTGTGACTTTGAGAAGCTGCTTAATTTTCTGGAGCAGTTTGTTTTCTTGGATATTTTCCCTTAGAGATCCATGAAGCGCAAGGGTTGTCTCTTCTTGTGCATCCATGGTCTAGGCACAGTGCAGTGGGATGCATGAGTCCCTGCTGTCTCAATGTGTTGCAGTGAATCTCTGCACTGGGACATAAAGAACTCTGCCTTTGTCAAGGGTAAAAGGAAGCTTTTACCTTCAGTGCCAAGGACTAGGAATTCCTTCTTTCTGGTAAGCTTGTTGATAGCCAGGCTTTTCCTTTGTTTTCCTATGAAACAGATTCTCCTTGCACTAGGCCAGGCCATGGAGAGGAACAGTCAAGTTTTGGGGAAAATTGGGGATATGGCTTTAAGACCTCAGAAGTGTTCCCAAGATGTGGAGGGATCTGCCCACATGATTAGCTGTTGGTATGGTAACAATCCCTGATTAGGGAACTGCACCAGTGAAAATCCCCCCGTAAGAGGCTAAAGACTCCTGGACTTAAATGTTCTCTAATACTGCTGCTTGCAAACATTGCTCCCAGGAACCCGCATTTTGCTCAAGATGTGGTGGGCCAGACTCATCCGTGGTATAATTCCACCACAGACAGGGCTGGTGCCAGGGAAGGTTTTGGCTCAGATGATTATTTGGATTGAGAGCAAAGGATTGGAAGATGCTAAATTTCAGCAGGTGTGGATTTGAAGTAATGAGACAGCTTCTTGATGCTGCTGTAAAGGATAATGTACATTGGGAAGGACGATTACAGGGTGAGCTGGAGGCACCAGGGCACTGCACAAGTACCATCATCCTTAGCCCAGGGATTAAGTGTGTATAGTTAGAACTGGATGGATGTGCTGTGTGGACCAGTAATATGGGAGGTCGTACTGGGAAGCTCTGCTATGCTGCAGGTTTTCTTCCCTTGTAGGCTGGGTATGATGTTTGCACTAAAGGAATGTTGAGGTGTATGTTGGGCATTCTTGGTTTAAAAACAAAACAATAAGGTTTTATTAATCCTTAGTAGTGTGGCTCAGAGTGACTGCTTTGACTTCTTTAAATTCTGAGTCTTTCCCTTCTCATGGCTTTGTTCTGCTATTGAGCTTTTGTACTTCTACTTTCCTAAGCAGAGCCCTTGCACTGAGAGCTGTTCATTTCAATTATGGGCTTTTACCCTCTTTCCTTTTTTAATAAAAAAGATAAAGTTGAGTTTAATGAGCAAAATAAGCTTATCTTGCCATGAAGGTAAAACTAACCAGTCTCAGTCTTTCCTCAATCATTAGGAACCTTGACAAAACCTTACATAAGACTTAACCATTCTTCCCAAGCTTATATGACCCATGGATCACAGAATTAATGTTGTCATTAATCAGACAGCATGTTTGCCCCCTTCAAAAGAACTTTCATACCTTCTGCTGCCAACTGGGGATCAGTCCTTGGACAACATCTGTGGTAGCTTGTGTTGTGCCCCTTTGGAAGCTCTTCAAGAATGTGATGATTCAAACAGTATTAGAAGGTGATAGAAGCCCAGCCAGGAAGTTGTTATATGAACTATCATGGGATTGCTAAATCAGAGCTGAGCACTGAGACACTTCAAATGCAGCACTTACAAGGAAAGAAGGAACAAACAGGCAGTTTTGTTTTAAAGCTGATAGCACCAAGATATAACTCAGTTCATATTCAGGCATGGTATCAAAGATAAATACTTAGATTTGGCCACTGGGAACAAAATTCATGCGGACAGCAGCTGAACTGGGAAGTTTTCAGCTGGGAAGATGAAGTTCTTTTGAGTCTGTGCCTCTCTTTAACCCAGGAGAACAAAGTAGAGAGGTTTGATTTGCACCTAAACAGGGAGATTCCAATCCTCCCATTGCTGTCTGAGCTTGATGTTCAATGAATATGCTCCAAAGAATATTACTCTAATTACCTGAGCATGTTATTAATTATCCAGAACAGGGTAATCTGGCCTCAGTGTGGGCAGCAGGTTTCCTCACTGGTGTTAGATTGCAAAAGTCCCAGTGTTTTCTTTGCTCTTTGATGTATGGCATGTCTCTGCTTCATGATACCAAACAAGTGTAAGGTAAAACGTGTGCCCTGTGGCTTTGGTTAATTTATGTAAGTGGTTTTCCTCATGACAAGAATTTGATGTCTTTTTGTGGCCAAACCCCAGAGCTTTTGTGCCATTTTATAACCCTGTTGGGTTACATCTATATTCAGTTTTCTTTTACCATACAGATCTTTTAAGCTTTCAGTTGGACACTAAGAAAACAAGGTCTGGTTACCAGTTTCCTTACAGTTGCTTTACGCCGTATCAGCAGTGGAGGGATCATGAAGTGAATGCAAATATGAAATCTATACTTTAGTTGTAAGAAAACTGCTTCTCAGAGCCCTGAGGTATAGATCCCTTATGTGCTGAGCATGCTGGGGTGCTCAGGTCTTTGTTCAGCACCTTCCTGTATGTTCAGGGTTTGAGACCAGAAGGACAACTAGATTGTACAGATTGACTCTGTAGTGTGGTATTAAACCTGACCCAGGAACTTCTACATTCAGTCAGGCAGCTCGTGTTGGCCCAGCACATCTGTGCCTCACAGCTCCTGCGCTGCATGAGGATTGCTGGGATGGTTCAAGTGTGTGGAGCTCTTTCCTTTTTGTCCTTTGCAGTGGACTCGGTTGCAGGTTGAGGCCGGATGAATTGCTGTGGTAGTGGCAGCCCATTTCTTCTTCTTTATTTTCTCTTTTATTGAATGTGGATGAATGAATGGCAAATGAATTGGAGCTCTGCTGCACTTCCAGAGGTAAAGTTACATCTTTCCTTTTATTCATAGGTTCCTTGTTGATACATTTAGAGATCACTATGAGTTTTTTGTAGCTCACTGGTAGCTGATACTCAGTTGCTTGTCCGATATGACTGTTTGTTTCTGCAGAACTATTCCTTCTAGGTTATTGTTCCTGACTGTGTGGAGATAACCTGCACTTGAGTAGTTTGTATAATCCTCAGGTGTATTAAAGCACCACTTTGGGCCCACCTTATCCAGATATATACCATTTTCTCTGTTATTCCCTGTTGTCCTTATGCACAGCTCTGGAGATCTTTGTCATCCTCAAGCTCTGCCAATTATAACTTGCAGGGAGACAACTGCTGATAGTGCTGAATAACATCAGCCCCTAATACTGATCCTATAGAACTGCATGAAGGACGTCCAGCCAGTGATGATTCCTTGTCAACAACAGATCTGAGTGCTGTCATTTAGCCAGTTCTTAATCCCCCATATGCTCTAGTGATACTGTGTAAGCTAACTCTACACTGCAGGGCTGTGCCCCCAAAATGTGCTGCTGCTGCACTGTCATTTGACACTGCAGCTCTGCTCACACATCAAGCAAAGCATAAAGCAGAGCAGAACAGAAATAGAGGTGAACAGAACAGCACTGGCTATCGTCATTCATGCAATAGGACTTTACAGCTCAGATTTAGAAAGGACAAAATCCACAACAATGACAGGCCACAGCTCGTCAGAAGTGATCACATCAAACCAGCAGATCTTGATAAAAGCCCAGCATGCTAGAGAGATGTGTGTGTTAGAAAGTGACTCCAGCATTGTACGTGCTCAGCCATACATGAGGAGGGGTGTATCGCAGAGCAGGCCATGGCCCAGGGCTGCAGGATGCTCTGTATCTCTGCCAGTGATTGGTGACTTGGTAGGGATGCATGTTTGCTGGTTTGCCCAGGGCAGCAGAGCCTGTGGAGCTGGGCTGGACATGTCACACCAGTCACATTCCTGTGACCTACTGGGGAATAAAGGAAAGATGCTGCAGTGTAATAACCGGAGAAGGCAGTTAGCTCACTGAAACCGGTACAGTCTGCCACTGCTGCACTGAGCTGTAAGTGTATTTGAGAAGCTACAGCCTGGAGTCATGGGTCTTTCCCAGCTGGGAGCCTGTGAAACCTGTCAGGGAGAACTGAGTTAGCCAGATTCGAAGACAAAAGAGTAAGCATCCTTCTGAGGAGCAGCCATCTACTTGGGTGTCTTCCTGGACTGATGTCAAAACATAAACCAAGATGTTTTGTGGTTAAAGAGATTTCAAGAGGCTTCCAATTTCATTCTTATTTTGGCAGCTGGATTATTACTTTCCTGTGCATCTCATTTTGCATAAATAGCACTTCTGGAGCCTGTATCAAGGCTAACAAAAGCAGGTCCAGTTAAGGCATAACAGGGCAGGTAACAGAGCCTGAATACGAATTTTTAATTGTAAGTTTACAAGTGATATTTTTTCTTGCAGATTCTATTGGATACTTTGAGAAGAATAAATAATTTTGGCACCTTAAATAACCATATAAGATGTTCCAAGTTCAACACTAAATTCCCAAGGTAGCTAGAATCACACAAATGTTCAAAGGAACAGTCCGTTTCTCTCCTGGTTTATGAGTGCTTACATTGCTGGGAATATTACAGCATCTTCCTAATTTAAACTAATACCACTCAGTAGATGCTTTACATCCACTTGTTGGAGGAATTTATCTTTGGACATGGAGTGTGATCAACTTGCATGGCAGACAGTCAGGAGCAAGAGCCTGGACCAGCTGCAGACAGCTTTTTAGATCCTACATGTACCTCTACACAGAGCAGACAGTAGGAATTAGTATCAAACGGTTCTATCTCTCCATTTCTAGTTTCTTTTCCTTCCAAAGGAGGGAATGTCTGCTCTGTGGGCCTGGCTTTGTGTGTGCTGGCAATGGCAGTGCCTTCCCCAATGGAGAACCTGGTTGCAAACATGGGTTTGTCAGGAAAGATGGATAAGTAGTCAGAATGCTGAGGCAGGCTGTAGGAACCCTGCTCCATTCTGTTAAATACCACTTGGTGGTTGGGATTCAACACCTCGGGATCTTTGTTGTTCTGTGGAGGTGTGTGTCTTGCCTACAGTGAGCTGGTGAAGCAGTGTTCCAGGCTATAGCTTTGTATCGGTTAAGTGGCCAAATTGAGTCAAATCCAGGCCTGTCTTGGTTCCCTGTTGTTAAAAATGGACCCAATAATGTTGTGCTACTCTGCTAGCATCCTGTAAAATCCATACTCGAAAGATCATAAGGTTTGACTGGGAGAGGGAATCATGAATTCTTGAGTCTAACTCCTAAAAATGTAGTGTTTTGAAGCAACAAGGAAGCACATCTCCAGCCTGTACAGTGGGGGAAGAGAGGGATGGAGAAGCCGTCTAACCAGCAACAGCTCAGGTAACTCTTGCAGTGCTTTAATTAACACTCCCAGTCTCTGAGGCCCAGCTTTGGTGTCTGTTTAACCAGTCTGGAGGGATTCAGACTCTAACTAAACCAAAGGGATTTTGCTTGGAAAACAGTCCCAACAGCAGCACACCCCAGCAGAGCGCGGTGGCGGTGTCACAGCAGTGTCACCCGGGTTCAGCTGTACACTGGGTCAATTGACAAGCTTGCTAATGCAGAGTGCAAGATTCATGGGCCTTGGTCAGTCTTTGCTTCTCTATCTGAATATCATTATCAGGAATGTAAATCATTATGCAATGCAGAGAAATGCCACAATAGTCTCAGTGTCTCCTTTTATACTTGTCTCTTTTTAAACAGGGCTTTATCTAAATGCAAATGTGATTTCAGCCTTCTGATGAGGACATTATACAGTCATCCATTCCAGAAAAGCACAATTAGCGGATTATTTGATTTCTGACTCAACAGTTCTTGGTTTAGATAGTTTGTTTGTTGTGCTATGCCTGATATTTAAGTTATCAGGAGGGGATTTACATTATTAGTCAGGATTATAGCCAGATTGTGTGAGGTCGAGGGTTTTTTCTTGTCAGAAAAAACCAGTAACATTAGTGGGATGGGGAGGGATGTTTTTGGAACAAAAGGCAATAGTACAGATTCTTACTATGCTTCATTGTCCTTTTGTGCTAAGTAAGGGACAAATTTCAGAAGTAACTATGCCAATTCTCTTATGTTCTGGACTGTACAAGTGCAGGGTTCAGCCTTACCTGGTTGGGGATCTATTCACTGTTGAGTTGTACTCATACAGTACCTTACAACTGAATAATGGGTCAGGTCACAATATTATTTTATATTAAACTTCCATTTTACCCAATAACCATTGAGTTTTCCATGTGCTGTGGTAGATTCACAGTGAAGTGTTCACTGGAAATGACATTGCAAGCACTGAAGTTACACATACAGGAAAATCCAGCTCTTTGGTAATAAACTTCCCTGTGGAGCTTACCCAGGTCACAGAAATCATTGCACGTTTGAGCTATGAACCAGTCAGAACTCAGGATGTGTGTATTTTTCTCTTGCAGTATGAGGCTTGTGGAGTGTGCGTTTGACACCGAGACCTGGTGAAACCTTCACTCTTCGTCTGTCACAAAGTCCAGTGGTTGTGGGAAGGTAAAGGATCTATTTTTTTTCTCCTAAAATTCATCAGTGTAAATGGATTTGTCACACGATTCGACTTGGCTTCAACAGCTCCTCAGTTCCCCATGGAAAGGTACTGCAGTGGAAAATTCCCAATTATCTATAGCCAAACCACCTTTACAATTCCATTGATCGGTTTAATCCTTCCATATTCATATGTTTAAGTGAGTGGGTTCTTGCTGTCTCCCAGAGCTTAGCTGAAGGAAGCTGTCCTACCCATTCCCAGCACATGAGGGATCTCTGCTTTTGTGACAGGAAATCTATTGCTCCACTTAAGTTTAATTAGAGCACAATGACATATGATGAGTTGACACATCAAAGCCTAGAAACAACTCAACCAATTGGCTCTAGTCCCAAAGTATATTTTGAGATCTGCATTGAATTGGGATGTTTCACTGTATTTAGTGGGAATATGTGAAATACAGGGTCAGCTTCTTAGGGTCAGTGGAACTATGCCAGTCCTTACCAGCTAAGTCTCTAGCCAAAAAAACCTGTGTGTAAAGCTAAATTTAAGTTCAGATCAACTTGAATCCAACTGCATATTCTGGATTTCTATACTGGCTGATACCCAGAACCTATGGCAATGTGTTTGTTAAGTAACAAGCCAAATCCTGTGCCATTCTATGATTATGTTTCTATTTTCAAAGTAGGACGCAGACTTGGAATCTTTCTACCTAATTTAGGCTTGTAACTGCAGGATCTATATTACAGTTCTTGGTTTGCTACTCCTGTGTTCAGCAGAGACAAGGGCAGGGAATAATTCAGTCTACATATTGATTGAGTCACATTTTTGAGTTGTTTCTTTCTCCTGGTCAAAGGAGGAATGCAGGCTCTCTACTGGCTATCAAGAGTAACATCACCTCCTGTACTCAGATGCCAAAGTGACATGAATCCAAACCAAAAAATGCATGGGGCTGGTGCCCAGCATAGGTTTCATTGCAAAGAGAAAATGATATTTTAGAGAATAAAGATTGTAAGAAAGCTAGAGATTAATACTTGGAAGCCTGGGGATATCCTGATCTGTATTTTAAACAGAACTCCTTAGGTAAAGCCATAATCAGCGCAAGTTGGATGCTTGGAAATTGAGCCAGCAATGGCACTAGTCAGACTGAGGCTGTTTTGAAGTGTAGGCTCTTGATCTATATTTCTGCATTTTTGGAACATCTTCCTGCCCTGCATATGTTGGGGTTTTGACAATATCTAGTTCCTGTACGGTGTGTGAGGCTGAATGGCTTTTATTAAACAAGTATGAAAAACCAGAACTGGAATCAAACAACAGAATGAAAGGATTGCAGCAGCAGTATAGAGCCAACTTATTGCCCTCATGATGGAAAGATAGATTTCTAATTGCCCATGAAAGCTAATGGAAACCGTATTTTGGCTGTGAGTAACTCCCAGGAGGGATCATAGTTAAGTCTGACCTCATCTCTTGTACTTTACTGGTAGAACATACTGAGTATTCAGAAGTAGACACACCCCACAAGGCTCAAGGTGCAGAAACCAGTGGTCAGGTTCAGATGTTAGAGATAGTTAGAATCAAACACCAAGATAGCATAGATTTCACTCCATCTTTCAGTAAGGAACAGACAAAAATCAATACTGCGAGGTGCTCAGGTGTGACTTTGTGCTCTGAGTGAGGCTTTGTAGAGGCCCAGCCCTCAAGAATAAGACATGTTTTTGTCATAGAAAGTTGCCATTTTCTTCACATAAAAGAATCACGCTCTGTGTACCTAAGACATTAGCAATTTTCAGTGACTGTAAATCAGCATAGCTTCTGTTACAGCTCCAGAGCTGTGCTGCTTTATACCTAGTTATAGTCTGAGGTGGAATTTTGTTTTACTGAAAATACAGATTACAGTAGTACATGGCCTGTTATGGTGGGTATTTTATAGGTACATAGAGATGAGATTTTCCCCACTGCAAGAAGAACCAGTCTGTGCAAACAGACAACCCAGGCATGCAATAGCTGCAGTGCTCTATTCTGGAATGGATTTGGCCAAAGGACTTAAATTACTTGAGAAAAGGAAAAAAAATCATTCCAAATAATAAGTAAGTGTCATAACAGGTGCTAAAATAATGCCACACACCCACTTCATTATTCACTTTCTTATTTATTATCTGTATTCCTTAGAGCACTGATACAGAAGTGCTTTTTCTGAATGTTAATTTAGCTCTCTGCAGATGGCAGCCATCTGTTAAATGACAAGTCGCAGTATTTGATTAGCACTTTATATAGCTTGGATGGACTGAGTGATACAATATGGAAGTACAGCCGTGGAGGTGAAACCTGTGGGATTTGTTCTTTTCCTGTTACCAAAAAAATTGAGAACTTCAAACCTATTGATATTTTTGCCTGTCTTCTATATTTATACATGTTATTTCAAGCTCAAGCCTGACATTCCTAGGCCAGTTCACAAGATGTTCTGGAGAGAATGCCAACACTAGGAAGTATTATGAAATTCCATCACCACCTGTAGCAGTTATGAGTTTTCATTGTACAGTGTCACCATGGGGATGGACCCCCATGGATGCTCAGGGGAAGCACTGGAGATTGCATGAATCAAGGAATCATGGCTTATCAAGTAGAAAACCCCCTCAGGGCCACGATGCTGCTCTGTACACTGAGAGCAGCCTACACAGAGGTCTCTAAACTAGAGAAGAATAATATTGCAGCACACCTGAATATTAGCATGATAAAGTGATCTGGCATGAACGGCACCCTTTTATATTTTAATATTGTGACGAATCACAGCTAACCTCCATCTGTCCATCAACAAAGCAAGTTCTGATTTGTTTCGTATTGGGAAGTTTCTTCAAGTTGCACTGCAGAACCTTAATTTGCTGGCCCCCTTCTTACTGTAAAATTCCTTTACACTTTTATTCCTGTGTTCTTAATAAAGTTCATGAGGTATTTTGATCTGTTTCATTTTAAGCAGCTGCAAGGCTTGAGGATGTCCCCGCTACCAAACGCTGAACTAGTTCAGAACTCTCGGCAGCTGTATCGCTACCTGCTCCGATGCTGTAAGCAGCTTCCTGAAGAGAGCATTCGGCAGCATTACAGACATGCAGTCAGGCAGGTGAGAAACAGACTGCTTTTCCGGTGGTGGAAATGAGCCCTGTTGGGTGTTCTGGTTCACTCCTCCTACAGGTTGGACCAACTTTTGTAACTCCTGGCACTTAACAAATGATTCTTCTCCAAGCCTGAGACACAAGTGGATTTGGATGATTATCCTGGGAGTATATGTGGAAGCATTTCTTCTTATTTGCTTAGAATCTGGAACCTTGTGTTTTCCATGGTTCTCATCTCTAATCCTTGTTAGTCAATAGAGTGGACAGTTGTTCCTTACTCATTTAAATACATCTTGTATGGTGAAGCTTATTGGTTCCTTGTTGGTCATTTTCATACCTGTATTTCCCCTCCCTCAGGTCTCCCAGATGGGTAAATCTCATATGGAAATGATTTCATGCCTTTGGTCATACCTGTTGTCCTGTGTCTTTCTAGTTTTAACATACCAGACAATTTCAGCTGTTGTTAGGAATTAAAGTTTACTGGGGTTTTCTTTCTGCTGATGTATGAAAGGAGTAAAATACTTAATAGAAAATTACATTTGACCAGGCTTGCTATGGAAATAGCACAGCCAGGTCCTACAATGTGTCTTTGTATCTTTTCAGATAGCTGTTTGCTTTGAGACTTAAAAGGGATCCTTATTCTGACAAGTGTTATGTTGGCTACTCATTGCAACACTTTAATGTTGCAGAGTTTCAAGGTTCATGCTGATGAAGATGATCCTGAGCGAATCCAGCAGATTATTAAGAGAGCCATTGAGGATGCTGATTGGGTCATGAATAAAGTAAGTACATCAGAAAGGGGAAAGGACAATGTTTTGCAAGCCACAGTTTGTTGCTATTCATCAGGTGCTTTCCTGGTAGGGATCTGTCCTCTCTCATTGAGTTTTCATAAACTCCCAGAGCTATTTATTTTTCTCCTGGATCCTGCCTGTAGCTGTGCAGATCAGGGTTAGACAACAGGGGGCCAAAACTCTGGTAGCTGGTGTTCCTGTACTACAGTTATCACGCAGGAGACAGGCCTCTTCACTGTCAGCACTGAAAGATGGCACTCACACTAGTGTCCTAGATAAAAGAATGGAGGCTCTTTTCTACTAGATAGCTGGAATCACCTGTACTTCCTTGGATGTAAATCTGGTTGGGAGCGTGATATCTTACCATCTTGCCATGCATTTCTCAGAGTATAATGAAACAAGTCAAAAGTTCAGGTTGCTCTAAATATCTGTGATTTAATTTACTAAATGACCGTTAAGTCCTTTTCTCCGCCAGTCCATGTAATCCAAATGAGAATTGTTAAAGGAGAAAGCTCAGATTACTCATAGATTATAAAATTATAGCAGTAGCCAAATCCCAGCAGTTACAGCCTAGGAAATAACTGTCTGGGCCTGGATGTGATTTTATTCTCCATATAATTATGAAAAGCCTCATTCTGATTCTGCTATAGAGACTGTAGTCTGCTGCATTAGAAACTGGAATTGGAGCTGTGAGAGGAAGGTCAGGTCGCTAGTGCCTGCCCAGCAGCATTATTGTTATTTTATAGTGTAGAGGGAAAGCCTATCAAATTTCAATCCAGCTTAAAGGAAACTGAGATCATTTTATATAGATCATGAAGAGGGTTGTAAATCCATGTCAAGATGGATTCTGGTTATGTGCTCTTCCCACAGATAATTGTTTCCATTTTTTTTTTTCTTTCTTTAGTATAAAAAGCAGAAGTAGAAGAGGATGATGAAGACAAGAATGTCATTGGTAAAGAACCTTAGAGGACTTGCAGTCAAGCCCAGTACTGTGTTAGAGTTCCTGCCTGGAGTTTTCTCTTGGATAATACAAATATAGTAATTTATGTCTCACTAGGATACCATGAAGCTAAGTTAATATTTCTGAAGCTATTTGGGTTTGTAAATTAAAAGACACACTCTAGGTTCAAAGTATTAGCTTGTATAATCACAAGTTTAGCTTAAAGGCCAAACTTGTCTGAACTTTAAGTAATACGGAGCTCTCAGGAAAACTAGCTGAGAATACAGATGTAATGAAGTCCACGTCATTAACAAGAAATAAACAGTGCCCTGTGTGGTGTTCATATCTGGTGAATTACAGCAGCTCATCTGAAAGATCTTAACTTCAAGCTCATCTGAAACGTGAAACATAGTGTTCCCCACCTTGCCTGTCCGTGCTATGGGTAGATCTTAATTCTTCACTGTAGGTTGGCAGCTGAACTAGTGGTGGCCTTTTCTTATTTCAGAATAGGTACCTGTCACCCTGATCTCTATACTTGATAAAACAGGCACCACTCAGAGGGGTTTTGTGCACTGAATGGTGTAATTACTGTGCAATGTTGTACAGAGGCCTTCACAACAAATAAATGTCCTTTAAAAGTGGGAGTCCATGTCCTTGGTAAAAAGACCATCTTTCCACTGCACTAACAGGTTTTGATCAGGGAAAACTCAATAGAAATACCAGTAATATAAATAAAATTAATTTAGAGGAAAGAGTTCCCTTTTGAAACATGACCTTTGCTTTTAGCTGCAGTTGGAACCTTGTGCCTCCAGGTGGCAGTGCCTGCTGGGATGTCTGTCCGAGTCCTCAGGTTTGTTTCCCTGTTTCCGAACTGCGGAGCTTCCGCACCTGCCAGAGCAGAGCTCAAGTGCTGAAGCTCATCCTTTTTTAGGCTGTTAGTTTCTCATTTGGTTTTCATTTAGCCATGAAAGAACCAAAAAGAAAATCCTCGCCCAAAGCACCAAGGATTTGACAAATGCCATAAAAGAAATGAAGGCCATTAGTGACCATTTATAGCATAAAGTACTGTATCAAAAAATGCCTTTGTCTCTGCTAACCCTAAGCCCCTCTTCAAGAGCTCCTCTCCTTTGCTTTTTCTTTTCTCTGCCATCACCACTATTGTTCATCTCTCTACTCCCACATCTTTCACATCACCTTTAAGACCCTCAACTTTACTCCTGCTCTATATATTCCTTAACTATCTTCTCTCTCATCTTGTCCCTCTACCCCACTTCTTTTTCCTTGAATCCTTTCCTGACAGAGGTCTATCAGGAGATAATCTGACATTATGCTGGGGCATCCCTCTGCTGAATTTCAGATAAAGCAGGAAGGTAATAGCATTTCTCCACAACGTGTATGGTGTAAGTTTTTCTCCTTCATGTGAGAAAAGCCACTTGTCTTTCTGCTTAAATGCATTTTTTGGACAGTGCAGTCACTCTGGTGTAAGCTTTCAAAATGATTTGATGCAGAGCAGAGCACAGAAAACTTCAGCCTTGGCAGCTGACAAGGAATATCCAGTGTAAAGCTGAACACTGTAATGCAAAAAGGTTTGAGAGTAGATACCAGAATGTGTTACTTCTAATCAAGAGCAGCAGATGGATGACCCATGCTGTACTCCAGTTACATTATATATATTTGGTCTGTAGCATGGAGATGCACTGAACTTTATATCAGTGCAACAGTGAAACCTCTCAGACTCAACAGGATTAACAGTGTATGGAACCATCCTAGTTTCCTGAACTGTGAATGTAGTGTGCTCAGCATCCCTCTATTGCTTTAATTGTCTGACTTGTTGTAGTGTGAGACATAGTATTTTGTTCAGTTACTAAATAGGATGACTTGGACACATGCAATTATCCTTACATGCCTGTTATTTAATTTATGGATAGTTCAAGAGGGAAAGCACCAAGGAGCTGGAAGGTGCAGCCGTGACATGTCTGCAGCTCCCAAATGGGTGAGGTGCCAGCTGAGCATGGGAACACCACACCAAAGGTATGATAGATGTAACTGATATGGTAGGACCAGGATCTGTGGATTTTAGACCTCGGGAACTGGTAAAGCATGCAAATTTTAGCTGAGGTGCAGAGGGGGAATGTGGTCGCTGAGGCAGGAGGCATCCTAAATATTGTGACAGCAGTGATTCAGGTAAGATGAGGTGTCTGACAGGTTTTGTTTGGGTTTTTTTTCATACAAGCATAATCTGGTTTTCAACATAACAAAGCTTTTCAGAGAATGAAATCTAATGTGAAGGTAACATTTACTCTGTTATTAGTAATTTCTTGGCAGAGGGGAGAGGTGATGTAAAGCACTGTTTACTTCCTTTCAATAGTGAAAGTAACCTCAGTGTCTGGCAGTCATTCTTATGTAATGACTGTGCTGAAGAGTCATTCAGCTGCATAGCTGAGGTTTCTATTTCATGGGGTTTCTGTTTTCAAGACCTATAAATTCTGTTCTTCAACAGCATAATTTGAGAGCAAAGATCTTCTGTTAGCCTCGTTGCCGTAACTTGTCACTCACTGATCAGTTTGACCTGAGAGCTTATATGGTGAATTGAGTTCTCTTTGGTACTACCCAGGGTCTCCTTTGTTTGAGCCACCCAGCCTTGCTGAGACTGAAGAGCTGTTCTCTGCCCCACCAGTGTCCCCTTTGGTGTCAGTGCCACTGTGCTCCTGATTAGCTGTCAGTGGCTCTCACGGGGCCACTGCAGGAAACACTTGCACAGTCACAGGGGACACTTAGCTGGTCAGTCTTCTCCATGGTTCTCTGGCAGTTGTAAAGAAAATATCACCAACAAATAGATGGGTGCATCTGTGTTTCCATATCCAGAATCTCTGAAAACAAAGATGTTGGGGGCAAATTAAGTAATAGGGGATAAAAGAGACTGTGTTGTATACTGTGATTACTATTGCAGAGTTTGAAAGACAGAAGCTCACAGTGCTCATTAGGCAATGATGGATCACAGCAGTAAAAAGGGACAAGCCTATTCATTGGTTTCATTTCTTCTTCCTTGAAATGAAACCTGTTTCTGTACTTGTGTATCATGCCAGTTTTGATAAATAACATACTGTTGGCAAGAATATACAGTAACAATTAAGGGCCCATCAGAAAGTCATGTCAAAGGTCTGTTTTTCTGTTGGGCCCACTCCTACAGGAAGTATTCAGCATCACTTTCAGTGTAGCATAGTATCACCTGGCCATGCATTAGCCTGAGGGTTTCAGGGTGTTTACACAAATGTAACAATTACATTCTGGAAACAACATTTTTACAGCTGGTTACTGTAAGCCCCTGAGTCAATACTTCCAATTGCTACTCTACACTTTGAGGAGCTGAATGGAATGAAGTGTCCAGAGGATATGTACAGGCGACTCTCAGTTAAGCTAAAGGGAGGTTCACAGGAGACTTGCATAAGACAAACATTAAAACAAGGAAAAGACAGTTGGGAGACTTCAATTTGATAGCTATGGATCATGCTTTTAATTCTTGAGGTATGGAGAAACAGATTATTTAGATAATGGAAAATGAGGAAAAGGTTCGTAGTTGTTAGCTCCAGGTAATAGACTTCCCAATGTTCTAAGAACAGAACCAAATTTGGTGCTGTTACATTCTTACATATATATATACACACATACACGCACATGTATAAAAACATTGGAAACATAAAGCTGAAATTGTGTGGAAATAATCTCTACATGACAAATATGGCAGTAATGTGTCTAGAAAAGCTGCAATAACAGTACTAGGATAGTCAATGTGTTTTGTTCAGTATATGGGATCTTGCTCTTAAGCCCACATGAAAATGTTCAGGAGCCTGCTTTTGTTTTTTGCAACCTCAGAGCCTCATGTAGAAGCTTTCCATGTAGTGAAAATCTTCCCTTTTTGCTTTTTAATTTGTTCAGATCAGGTTTTGGTATGGAAAAGACTATAGATTTGTGGTTTATCTAAAATACAGGATTGCATTCTGCACTTGCCATGGGGAAAGACACGTTTCTGATCACATTGTTATGTCAGGTGTTTACTGATTTCAGTTCACTCTTGCCACTGAAAGCCATTTGAACCCTGTGGGTATTGAATAGAATGCTTCCATCCCAAGCCAGGTTTTGCTTGGCACCACTTGTCAATAACTGAATATTCTTTAAATCATTCCTTAGCTTTAGCACTTTGTAAACTGTTTTTCACTTGGTTTGTTATGTCACAGGCATTGCTTTTTGTTCAGAGACATGTGAGCTGAAGAATTTGATGCTAAACAAAACCATCTCTTCCATGGCGCTTGGCTCATTTTCAAATGTCGTAAGGAAGTGATCTTTACTGTGATACTGTAAAGAATAAGTATGCTCACTCTTTCAGAGGAACAAATAATATTCACTGTGATCTTTAAGGAGAACAGTTTCTTTTTTGTGAATAGCTTTTAACTTGGCATTACAAATTGTGCCTTCATCTGAAGCTCTGATAAGATGCAAACAGAAGGGGCAGTGAGTCTTAGACATTCAGCATCACAGTATTTATTATGGGAGTCCTTGACCTTAAATGTTAAGAATGAGTCTTTAGCTTTATGCTCCGCAATGTAGTGCCCATCGTCAAAGCCAGCGTATGTTTGTTTGAAATGTGTGAGTAGTCTCCTTGTCAAGAGCTGTGTTCTAAAGTGAGTCAGTAACACCTGAGAACGGCTCGACGCTCTGCTACCTGCTTGCTCCGTTGCTTTGCTGCATTCTTTCTGCCTGCTCAGAGGTGCTGTGAGGTGCTGTGGTTCTTCTTGAGCAGGAGCCAGCTGGCGCGTCTTTCAACTTTTATGTTATTAATTTATCTTCTACTTCTGTCAAGCCAGGTTTTATGAACTAGTGTTAACTGAAGTATACACCAGTCATCAAGTACTGCTTTCAGGTCATGATTAATTGGGGCAGGCACATTAGCTTTTCAAAAAACTCCTGTGCTTTGAAGAGTATTTTCTGTTTTCCTCATAATTTTGTTTGCTATTTTAAATAAGTTTTTAAAGTTTAGAAGCAAACAGAGGCATCTGCCACTTGCAGCAAGGAGCTTCCAGTGTTAGTGTTATCCCCGATCCGAGAGGTCCCTGACATTCCACTTATTCCTGTAATCCTGTGCACTTATGTGGGGATTATGCAGAGGGCACAGTTCTGAAGCTGCTGTTTATTGTCTTCAGCTATAGCTGAGAGGCTGAAGAAGTTGCCTACCCTGTTCTCTAACTATCAACCTGGGTTTGTTTTCCCCCAGAAGAATCTGCCTTCATAGTCTACAGTTTGAAAATTATTAACTTGATCTTTTCTTTTGAATTAGTAACTTTCGTTCAGCTTTGTCTGGGTGCTTCCCTGCCTCATATAAAGCATTTTCTTTCAGCTGCAGCTCCACCGCATTAGGCTGAACTGCCTCGTCACCTGTGTGCTCCCTTCTGCTTGGGTCCAGCTTCATCTGTTTAAAAACCAGTGCACTTTGGCCTTTTTTGTTACAGCTTATTTTTTGCACAGTCCTTGTTATCCCTCTTAAAGTTTAAAAATGCTGATGTTCGATGAATGTTGCCTGCCATTCTTACAGACTGGATTTCCAAAGATACAGAATTGGCAGTAAGTTCTTGCAACTGATGAGGTTGACTCATGGGCTGTCTTAGGTATCAGCGTGCAGGATTGGGGTTTTCTCAGTCTTACCCTAGTTTTCTCAGCAGTCAGTTCATCTACAGAAAGTCAGCTGTGCCTCAGATGGTACAAAACAAGGAACAAGGAAAATGGTTTCAAAACAAACATCAAGCAGATCAGTAGTTTGGAAAATATTATATCATGGTGGTGGACACGGGCAGAGGCTGTATTTGCTGAAGACACCTCCCTGATAACTCACCAGTCTGAGGACTGGCTTTTCATGCCTAAAAATAGAGTGTTTGGTTTTCCACCATTGTGTAACTGCAAGGGCTGCTTTCTCTTTTATTTTCTGCTTTTCTCTCCTCTTTTAGAGTCACAAAATGCTGTGTTTAACCACAGCTTACACACAGAATCAAACACCTGTTGAGTCTTGGAGGCTTCCATCCCTAGAGATCTCTGTAGAGTTTGTCTTCTCTTAGCTGGAAATACCTCTCAGAGCAAGTTGCAGCTTTATGGCCAAGATTTCCAGAAGCATTTCTTGGATTACGTGGAGGGGTCTCCAGTTCACTGTCTGCACGGTAATGGGCAAGATAAGAGTAAACAACAGCTTAGAGTGGATCTCAGTATCGGGGTTTTTATAAGAACCAGTGGGCGCTCTTAACCTACCTGATTCTCCCACATACTCATTTGTGTTGTGTTCACCATCATGCCTGATGATTTCAATAAACAGAGCACCTCTCTGACTGGTTGGTACTCCAGTGACAAGTAGCAGGAAGATGGTTATTCCCCTGCTAGCATGGCTCTGAATTAGGCAGCTGCTGAAATGGTAACAATCACAATTGTTTCAGAAGCACAGCGTAAAAATGTAGAGCTCTTCCAACTGCCATAACACAGCTTGCAGCATTTCACAGCTACACTGTACCAGATCTGGTCATTTCTGATTGACTGACTGCAGTGAGAAGGCAGCCAGTGTGTATTAAGCTTAAGAGATGAAGAACCTAGCCCTGCCCTCTAACTTGTTCACTAACCGCAAAGTTAATTCATAGCAAAGGTGCAGTTTTTATAGCTGAGGTAATAATACAAAACATGGACACAATATGAGTGGTACGTAGCATGAAGAGTAACTTGATGAAATCCTGTCTGGTTGAGAGAGGAACAGGACCATAAACTCTTTCATCTAATGAAGGCACTTTGAAAGAATCAGACTGTATTCCATACTGAACCTGGGATGAGCTGCCTTTATTGTGCTATGGGGGTGTGCAGGGGGTTATTCGCTCTATAGAAAGCAGTTCCAACTGTGTGAGTATCTCAAAGAAACCACAAATCATAATTATGTGACTTTGCTCTGTACAGTTCTGTACAGAACCTCTGTACAACTCTAGGAACCTCTGGAGGTTTTAGGGGCTGATTGTTAAAAGAATCTGTCCCTGTGCTCTATCAAATTCTGTCTGGGTCTATAGAGAAAAGGCATTCTAGATAATTGCTTATCAGGACATTTACTTTTCATGCTGTTTATGGGTTCTGAACCAAAGCCAATGAAATCAAAGGGAAAAAGACTCCTGTGTACTTCAGTGAGCGTCCACCATCTCACACCATTTCTCAGTCTCCCAAATGCTGAGAAAAACGTACCCTGGTTAATGATGTTTACCAGAATTAAAAGTGAAACAGTTTCATTTGTTTGCTTTTACAAACCCCAGTCTGGGTTAGTCAGATGAGCAGAGCTCAAGAGGTCAGCATGGAGGCTGGGAGCAAAGGCACTGCTCCTAGTTACAGCCTCTAAGTAAAGGGAAGGTATGAAAAGACTTCTGAGGTTCTTTGACCACTAATTACTTGCCTTTATGTCCCTTCCATTTCCCATACTCATGCTCTTTTGGAAATGTATACATTAAAAGTCATGCTGCTGTTTTCTGTGCTGAAGAACTGCATTCACTTTTCCTCATTTTCAACTTTATCAATACTAAAATCTGCAGTCTACAGACTAGTTGATGGATCACTGATCGTTAGTTTATACTGTGTGTATCTCACCTGTGTGTATCATCACTGACCTGGGATGCCTCTGATGGTAAATGATCACTCATTCCCCATAGTACATTCACTTTTATTTCATCAGGGATGGGGTGCTGTGGTTTCTGCAAAATGATCATCTAGTGGGGTAGGAACTGGTCTCACATGAGCTTGTGACAGATCCCTACCATCAGCTATCATTTCTTAGTTCCTTACCTTTAACACTGAGACACTGTGTGGGCATAGACTGTGGGTATATCATCATGTATTTGAGAGGTCGTCTCTCCTGATATGGTCATTCTACCACATCAAGCCACTGTTAACTGTGAAGATTTATCTCTTGTCACTGGCAGGCCATTTTAGGATGCCAGTCATCTGTCTTTCATACATGCAGCTTTGCTCTTCCATTGAAAAGAAATGGGATTTCAAAAGCAGAACCATGGGAGGCAATGAGGATTAAAGATGATGTGTTCCACTTTATGGAAATACAGGAAGTATTGATCGCAAAAAGCCCTAAAAGGAAGATGAATAACGTGGGCTTTATGAGAATTCTCAGACTGTGATTTAGTCTTAGAAGCTGGTATATGAGAAGAGAGAAGGAAATAACATAATGGTGTTCAGCTTGTGGTGGTCAGAGATCTCTTGAGCTGCTTTAAGCTTAGGGACAGTGTTGTAGTCACAGAAAATTCCCCTTTGTTTCCTTCTGCCTGGTTTCAGGTGACTAAGGCAGAACTAATAATCATGAAAACAAGCTGAGGCAAGAACATGCTTTTAACCAAAAATCTTACTATTTCTGGCACTTACCAGTGCAGTACCCAGTCTACATGAGCTCCTTTTGCTTTGATGGCTGTGCTCCAAATGCCCCCTTATGTAATAGTTAGCCAAAGCATTTACACTGCATGAAGTGATAATTTTGCATCTTATCCTTTTTGGAATAGAGGCAAAAATTGTTACGGGCAATAGTAGCACCTGCTAATGAATGCATAACAATCCCTTGATGTTTTTAGTCCTATAATCCTGTGCATGATGTAAGTTTCTTTAGTGACTTTATTTCGATTATGGGAGTTACGTTGGAGAAATATTCCATAAATCCCAGCACTATTCAGTGTACCATTTCAGCAACCACTTCAAGTTCACCACCATGTTGGTTTTACTTGCTAGACAGTTTTGAATGAAGAACCAGTTGTTTTATTCAGTGGTGAAGAATCAGTCAGGGTATGTGTGACCACATTCCAAACCCATAGCCTTTGTATGAGGCAGAAAGGCTTCGCTACTAATTCTGGTTAGGAGAAAAGGATTGATTCTGCGTTTTCATTTAGAAGCTGTACAAATCACCCCCATCCCTTTCTCCAAAGCCAACTGTCAGATTGTTCACACTGTCCCTTAGGAGCGTAAATATTGGTAAGTGTATCTGGACCCAGAGAAGTAGAGAAAATCTCCCATTCCAGGAAGTGGTAGAATGGATGGGTCCAACTGACATATCTGAGGTGCTTGTGTGGTGAATGCCTCTCTGCCAAGCTTTGTGTGGAAGTTGTGGTGGTTCATGGAAGACTGGCAAAAAAGTAAGAAATTTTTACAAGAGTTCTGATAAACGTAAGTCTGTCAAACCAGGCTGACCCAAAGAACTGCCCGTGGCTGCAGAAAGGAGTGCTCTGCACTGCACATCTGCGAGGCTGGGTTGCTGACTGCTGGAAGAGGAGGCTGTGCAGAGCTGCTCTCAGACAGCCATTTCCAGACCCGTTGTTCCATTGGGGAAGGCTCATTTGTGGGCTTAGTGATAGTGCAAAGCCACAGCCAGGGCAGGTACAAAAGGCTGATCAGTAATGACTGAGACTGAGCGTTTCTAGATGTGGGGAATGCCCCTGTGGCTGTTTCCTTCTTGATCTCCCTGTGCATTTAATCCCTTTTCTTATCAAGCAGATAAGCAGCTGGGACAACATCAACACAGAAATACTGGTCAGCTCTTGAGAAAAGTTCCCTACTGGTGGCTGTAGGAAATCAATTAGGGAGAGAAAACCAGAGATTTGGAGAGAAGTCAGAGTTGATAGAGAGACGTGGTACTTCTGCAGGTCAGGTGGCTTGGAAGAGGTTCTTTTTATTTGACGTGGACTGTTTAGTGGAGCCATTTTCGGAGCAGATGCCCAGTGGTCCCTTCCCGGTGTTCAGCAGATGAGCTGCTCCTGCAGAGAGCTCAGCAGGAGGGAGGTACCCTCTCTTTATAATGAGTTAGTAATTTCCCATGAATTTGTGTCAGGGTTCTGCAGCCCGGCAACATCACAGGCTTCTTATGGTCAAGGAAAGTGTCTCACAATTGCTTTGTGATTTAATGGCAGAGATAAGGAAGCGGTACTCTTTGAGAAGGCAACATGATTTATGAGTATGCTTTTATTTCCTCCTGATTATGTCCCTTTCAAACTCAGCTTCATGGTTGTCCCTCAAGGAGGAAACATAGAGCTGGGTGATGATCCATTCTTCTCTGGGTATCACAATTGGTCCATGTTCTTCAAAGCCGGAACTTTCAGGCTGGGATGCAGTGAATGCAAACACTGGGTTTGGGAATGAAATTCAACCAATGTCTGAACTTGTGCCTAAGACCAATTTCTGTTGGTCCAAGTCACAGAGATGCTGATCAGTGTCTTTTGAAAGTGTGCACAGCAGCACACGGTATTAACGTGCCGTCAGGGAGGCACTCCAGTGTGGAGATGAGTAGGGGGAGAGGTATCAAGCAGAATGAGAGATGTTTGCATCTAAGGTTATCCTGAGTGTGTTCCGCGTTTTAGTGGTAAGCAAAAATGTGAGTTTCAGTGTTTTATTCTGCCTATGTGCTCCCAAACCAGAATAAAGGCAGAAATAGACTGCAGTATGGTCAAACCTCAGGCTCTGGGGATTTTGGTGGACTTCCCAATAGGCTTAATAATGTTTTTCAGAGATCATCAAACTCTGAAGAAAGAGTCTCTGTTCATATCTCATGCAAGACATGGGCCATGTTTTGTAATTACACTAAGTCTAACATGAAATCAGTCATTTAGGAGAAAGTTATGTAAAAGGTATGAAACAAAAGCCCCACATTGCAGAAATCAGTGTTGGAATTTTGGATTAAGTGTCCTCATCATTGCCCAGACTGACTTTAAACATTTATTTGGTGTGAATTGCAGGTAAGTTTTCAAGTCCTGTTAAGCTGAAGAAGATGATCCACTCTCTGTGGTAACAGAGACTTAGAACCCTGCTCAAGGTTTTTACACAGTGACTAAATCACCCTCCAGAACTTCAGTGTTCTCTGTTCAGCCTGGGAGGGTTTGGAGCAGTTCCTATGGACACGCATTGTTCTGGTGGTATTTCTAGTACATCCCTATGAGAAATAATATGACAACTGGCTGTATGTTCCTTCACACTGTGGTTAGGGACTGTCCCACTGATATCAACCACTGCCCTGTTACTTAAGCTGGAATTTCTTCCTTTGACTGTGCTGTTACTACATGGGAATACATTTGCAATTCTTTAGTTCACTGCTGTTTCTCAAGCGAGACATCTCTGTACACGTGGCAATCTGCATGTCATCTTTATGTTCTGCTGCCACAAGCCGAATGCTGTGAATCTCAGGACTACAGATCAGTGCTCTGTATATTGTTCCTATCCACACACCAGCTTTTCCTTACATTCCAGACTGTGACATCTTCAATAAGTTATATTAAATGTGCTGACATTCTGTCCAGGAGCACAGGGCACACAGCCCAGCAGCCAGCCACATGCAGGATACTGGGTTTATGCCCAGTCAAGTGCCAAGCTTAGTCTGCTGGTAACAAGCTTTTGCTGCTGTGGCTGAGGCTGAGGAGCCCACAGCTGAGTCAGAACATGGCAGAAGCCGCTTCTGCCTGAGAGAACGTGCATCCAGGCACAGAGAATGCGGTTATTGGGTGTCTGATTGCCCCGTCCCTCCTTCGCTTTGTCATCCTTGTCTGTAAAATGCGATGGGAATTCTGAAAAGGGTGCCTGCGGAGGGGATTCTGTTATTACTGCATTTCTGAGCTCGGCCTGGCTTGCAGCAAGCAGGCAGGAAGGGATGGGTTTACTGGCACAGTGCTCTGGACCTGACCTTAGCTTTCATTTTCACCCGCAGATGTTCAGTTCCTGAAATTTTCCACTGCCCAGTCCTCACTTGACATGCGATCTGACACTGCTCAGCTCAGGAGGTGGCAAACAAAACACTGCTTTCAACCCTAGGCTGCTGCTTTTGGTACCTTAAATCTGCAGGAACTAAAAAGGAGTCCAGACATTAGCTTTGGAATCCCACTTCTTAAGTGCCTAGACCTGAACCTTTTGTTTTGGTTTTGCTAGAAAGTTGTTATCCCCACTTTTCATAAAGAACATTTCAAAATGAAGAAGCCAGTGAAGAAGATGCTGCAGTTAGTGAAAAACATGACAATCCCTAGAAGTACAGTGAGCAGTACTATTTCTGGTACATTTGGTATTTAGTGTAGAAATTTGGGAACAGTGCATCCTTTTGCAGATAATATTTTTGGATGAGCAGTGCCAGGTTGCCAGCAAACTGAGAGGTGTTGATACTGCCCCAGGTCTAGCACCTCCCCAACACAAACCCTCACCATTGTCATCATTTATGCATTTATTTACCTTGGATTTGAAACAGTGCAGAGAGGTTTCCTGTGGCTCAGTGCCCCATTGGACCAGGCACTGGATACAGCACAGAGAGACAGAACTTGTCTTAAAATAACTTTTGAAGGATGTCATACACGCTGAAGTGTTTCTGGGAAATGATGCCTGTCCTGCAGCTGAGTGATAGCAAGCTGGAAAATGTGACTGAAGTCTGAGAAAGCAGCACTGCAGCCCAGAAAGGGATAGAAAGTGAATGAATGTTCCTGATGGACCAAATCAATGAAGTCATTTGTACCACACAGTGCCTGCATGAGAGAAGTACCGAGCGTTTTACTGAGAAGCATGAGTTCATTTTTGTGCTGTAAATAGTCTTTGTGACCTGGCTCCATTTTGACTGGTGCTTTTACTCTTTGGTGTCTCATCCCAGGTTACTGGGCAGCTCCTGCCCCTCCTACTGAGTTGTAATTGTTTTCTGGTTGTTCAAAAGTATCTTCCTTCCAGCTGACCTTGGTGATGGGCAGGGAGATGGAGCGAGTGCTCTATGGGGTCCTTCCCAATCCTTTTATAATGATTCTGTGTTACTGGTACTTTAAGGGCCAAATTTCCTGTTCAGCCAGGGAAGCTAATCAAATGGGCTAAACAGGAAGCAGAGTAGGTTTCTGCAGGAAAAGGAAATGCACAAGGAGCAGAGGCATCAGTTTGTAAATGCAGAGTGCTTCATCTCTACCACCTGAGGAGCATGGGGTGTCTTCATGAATGCTGGAAGCTGCCAAGTGCTTTTAGGTGCCTGCAAGGTTCTGTTTTGAATTTGTTATAACATATGCAATGGCTCTTAAAGATCATCTTGGAGATTCCTCACACAGAAAATAGTTGGATTGTATAGAAAAAGGGAGCTAGAAAAAATCACTTGTCATTTATGAGATGTGGGACAGTTGAGCATCCTCTCTATAGGGTTCCATCAAGTCAGGCAAATCTAGCCCTTGTTATCATCAGCTTTGCCTCAGTGTAATAGTTCTTTGAAGACTCAAGGTGTCCTGATCTTAGGGAGCAAGTTTACAAACAGAGCTTGTTTTTTAAATGTTTTTAAGGATAGAACTCCTTGAGCTGATGCAGAATATAGCTGTCAGACAAAGAATGTGACTTGCTTTTAATGAGATGGCAGAAAGCTCATCATTGAGGCTACAGGTCAATGCATTCTCAGAAGCAAAAAACACACGTGGTCAGAATGCCATCGAATAGGTCAGACATTCTGCTCCAAAAGGGCACCTCTTTCATCAAAGTTAATGCAAGAAAAGCAGCTAGTTCTTGCATTTTGCTATGGCAGAGGCAGAGCAGAAGTGGCTGTGCATAAATAGGAAATAGGTGTGGGATTGGGGTTCTGTGGGAAGAACTTTCCAGGCAGTGTAGTGTATTTGTAGAAGGAGTGGACAGTCAGTGTTTAGTTAATCTCTGGTTCCACCTGAGGAATTAATTGTGCTCTCTTGGTGGTGTTATACAGAGGGAGTTTTCGTATTGATTTTGGTGAGTAAAAAGCAGGTCCTGCTTGGAAAACTGGGGTGATGAAGCAGTTCTCTGAATGGCTGTACCTCAGCCAATCCTTTGAGCAGTTCCTATGTGGAAAGAAGATATTTCTTCTCTGGTCATTCCAAATCTGATTTTTCATATCCAATCCCTACAGAGCCTTTCCTCAATTTCAGCAGTCTCCAAGCACAGGGAAATAAAGAGGCTGAATAAGAAAAGCTTAGAAACCATTGGATGTAATTCACTTAAATTTCTACTAAGATACATTATTTTTTAAAGTACTAGGCATTAAGATTCCTCCTGTTCTGTAGAAATGAGAGGTCAGATCTAGTGAGAAAGAGAAAGATGCAAATAGAATCTTTATAACCTGACAAAACAGCAAATACAAAGAAGATTCTAACTTTGTTCTTTGAATTCTGAATTTCGCTTTCAGCTCAAGCACTTTCAATTTGACCCTTGAGATACATGTGATTGTACCCACCCTCAAGCAATTGCAACTGTCTGTATGGTTTGGGAAGAGCTGCTGTGGGTCAGAAGCAAGGTAAAAGTCTGTGGCATCGGGTCACACACAGCTCACACATTTTTCCTGCACACTGATTAGATGTCTGGAGTGTTTTAAACAAGGGATGCTAAGTGGTAATTCCAGTGCGAGGAAGGGCATCATGTGGAAACAAAACAGATCAGAGTGAGAATGTTCATGAGCAGTGAATGCAGAGCATGGGCTGATACAAGCAGGTGAATGCTCAAGCTACAGAAAACTCGGGTCTATTTTTCAAGAGATTCATCTTGAGCAACCCTGGGTGGGATGTATACAGTGTATTCACGACTGAACACGTGTGCCCATAACCTGGTTTTACCTCTAGGAGGGGTTTATACAAGCACTGAAATTTTAAATAGACAGACTAGACACAGAAAGAAAGCTTGCCCAAGCTTGTCCACTGAAAATATGACAAATGAGCGTTTCATGTGCATTTCCTTGTTTCTCTTGAAGCTTTATAGCTTATTTCTATAGATCTTTGGTCAGCACCTGTAGACCTTTTTCTAGTCATTGTGAGGATTTTGACCTCGTATAAGTCAGCAGACTCAAGAATTGTCTGTAATGTGATAACAGCTTTCTTAAAGAACTCACACATAACATCCATGCGCAATATCAGGTATCCTTGGGGGTGTCCTGCCACATCACAGCACTCCAGAGTCCACAGTTGCCTGGCAGCACTCTGTGGCACTCTGTGCCAGCCCTGGCTCCAGGGCTGCTTGTGCCTTTCAGGCTTCAGGGAGAAACCTGGTTTTGTAATGCATGAGTGTCCACGTGCTGTCTAAAACTGTCAGTCAGCTCATAACCCCATCTCCATCATCTAGCTGTCCTTCTGGCATTCACACATGCAGTGTGGTTTGAATAGTTTAGACTTCAAGGAGTTGCAGTTTCCTTCCAAGTTTTTCCAGTACGTTGGGAAAGTACAAAGGGCCAAACCTCAAGCAGAAACAGATAGAGCAGGGAGTTTTGGAGAAGGAAACACTGCATGATCAAAAATAGGGAATGTTATGTAAAATTTAAAATACCTGTCCTTAGTCATAATCAATCATCGATTCTAATAGAATCAATCATAACATACAAATATAACGTTTAAATGCTTTCCTGGCCCATATCCTAAAGCTCTATGGTTCTGTAAAGTTTCTCTTGAAGTTGCTCACTCTTTTTCTACAGCTGTGAGTGATGTGCAGGAGAACAGCCGTCCAGTGATGAAATCTGTAACAGTGCTTTCAGGATTCCTTTCTTTTTCCCTGTTTTAACACTGCCTGTCATCAGTGTCATACAGCGTCCTTGTCACAGAGCACACATAGAGATGAAGGTTACTGCACGCTGAGCCTGAGGGAGGAGATGCTCCCAACACCAAACACCGGTGGCTGCTCTCCCTCCTCCCATCGTGCAAGTTTTGTAATAGAGCAGCAGCCACACACCCTTTGGGCTCTGAAGGAAATGCAGGACACTTTGGGATTCCCCTTCTGCCCACTACCCGTGTGTAGCCTCACTCTGCTGTTTTGCATATGGGTATAAAATGCATTTGCCTCACAGGAGAGATGCAGAGCCCAGGAGATTAAAGGAAAGGAACTTTGACAGCGAAGAGGATCTCCTGGCAGGGCTGGAGAAGTCCCTCACAAAGCACGGTAGGACAGCGCTGAGTCCCAGTGCTGGGTTTGCCCCGGTGTGCTGCAGCTCGCAAGTGGAGTAATTATGTGGCAAATTGTCTTTTTTTGTTTCCTTCTCTGTATTAGGAGTAAAGTGTTGGAAACAGTTTCCTGCTCTATTTCCAGCTGTTTGGTTGCTCTGGAAACTTTATCTCCCTTTCTGCTGATTTGAAGGTTTGTGCATGTAACAGGTAATGTTGTAAATGTTATTTAAAGGACTCTTGTGGAGAACACAAAGAACAAGTTCTTACTCTGAATGCTCAGAAATGCGTGGAAAAATGGGAGTCTTCATCTTTGGGTTTGTTTTTGTTGTTTATTTTGTTATGATTTTTATTTTTCTTCTTATTATTTTACTTTAAATATTTTCTTTGCATTATTTCTATTGATTTTTCTTTCTCTCATTCAGACTTTACTTTTTTCTTTCTCTCTCTCTCCCCCTATTTTTTCCTTCTCTCTTTCCCTGTGTTTTACAGAAATGTATAGGCACACTGCAGCATTTTATTGCAGAATAGGAATTTAGATTTGTTCTTATTTTGTAGCTGGAGAGAAATGCTCCTTGCACACTATTTCTTTTACTTGCAGTAACAGGCAGTGTATATTTGTATATACATGGCAATGTATATTTTCTTTCTTTAATTGTTTGGAAACATCAGGTTTTGATTTGTGCTATGAACCTGCTGGGGCTGATTCTGCTTTACCTTGTCTGAACTAATCTGCTCTTTTTCTTCTGTCCCACCTTCCCCTAACACAAGAATCCATTGTAGGATGCACAACTATCAGAAAATGTATGTTAAAATGAATAGCATTAACCTTCTTATAGTTTTCTTATAGAAATGCTTTATATTATTTAAATACACATCTTACAAAATACAGAATCTCAGAGCTCCATTAGTTGCTGGCAGATCAATACATTGCAAAACCTTTTGATTGAATTACAGATCTATGTGAATAACAGCCACAATTTACATCCCTTTTCCCAGCTATCATATAGTGGTGTGAATTTACAGAAGGTTTAATAACCCTTAGCAAGCCTCTGAAAAACACAGAACTTACAAAAGAAAGTGTCAAGTGTCGAGGTGTGGTTTTCATACAAGCAAAGCACATGTGTGGTTTTCTCAGACACTGGTGTTTGCTGGTTTATCAGCTGAGGGACCGTTGAAGTTCTCTTGCAGTATTTCAGAAGGAGGTGGCTGCAGCATTACAAAGAGAACTGACAGTTTCAGCATGACTCCCCTGAGTCAAGCAGGTTTCGTTTTAAAAACAGGATATTAATTACATGAGGTCCGTTAGGCTGGTGGGTTTGAGCAGTTTTAAAGGGTTGCCTTCTTAGATAAAAGCTGACCTTGTTGGGTTTTTTCCCTCCTCAGAAGTGTTTCCACATCCCACGAAACAAGATTTCAGCACTGAACTAAAATCATATACAAAACATACACAATGCTGTGCCCATGGCAGTTCGCATTCAGACCTCGTGCTGCTAAGAGCCAGTCTTCTGCAGAGAAGGACATCAATAATAATGTGGATAGGAAGAGCCATGGGTAAGATCTCTTACTGTCTTTTAACCATTTCAGTTTCTCTTCCATTTGAGAAAGGAAGATTTTAAGTGTCATGGGTTCTGCAGAGCCCTGTACTGTGTTTCCAATGCAGTAATATTAACCAAAGAACAGTTGTCCCTGGGAGCTGCTGGATGGTGATGGCTTGGTCAGGTACTTTAAGCTTTTGTGTCTAAGTTATGCAGTCATTGAGGAAATAAATCATCTTCCTTTCTCTTTCATAGCTCTAGATTTATTTGGTGTATTATGAAGGTTTCATGTATGCTAGGACTTAGGAGGCATGTCTGCTGTAGAAGTTAGCAAAGTGGTTATCAATGCTTTAATTCAGTTGGGGTTTATACTGTTTTTACAAGACACTGAATAAGTGGCACATTCGTGTTGAATCTCTCAGTTTTCAGGCTGTTACTTATTTCAGTTTTCTATTGCATATTATTTCATTCTCTGCCCATTCCCTACGCAAATTAAAAAGCAGGAGTTCAGAAAGTAAGGCTTCATGCAGAAACAAAAGGAAATTAATATCAAAGTACGTTATTTGCTTAATGGGCTGGAGATTGGACCTAGTTGCACTTCTCACACATTTCCCAAAGATTTCAACCCCTTTGTTTAATTCCTCTCAGTATTTTTTGGCCAGATCATAATTGAACAGATGTTCTTTGTTTAACTTACAGCAAAGATACTCAACCTTTACCATTCCAGGCCATATCTGTTGTTTTACTTTCCACATAGTGATCTGAAAAGGGTTATCATAGCTTTACTACTGACTTCCAGTCCACTCCACCCCTCATGCTGCTTGGCTGGCTGATTGACTCAGTGCATCTTTTAGTGGCAGCTCTGAGCATCCTCTACTGATGCTGGAGGTAAAACTAACAAAAACTGGTACATTGCATTATACTGAATCATCTTTCTCTCTTTTAAAGCTTAGAAAATGATGATGCCAAATTGTATGATCTGAGCAAGAAGTGGATAGAGATGCCACCTGTAACTTCAGCAAAGGCCACTGATGGCAGAGAGGTCTGTTTCTAGCATCATTGTTTGATAATAACAGTTCAGACAGGTTGTGCTTGCTGCTCAAAGCTTCTCACAGTGCTCCTGTGAGGAATGACTGTATTTACATGAGGTTAGGACTGCTGTGAGATATTTGGATGCAAGATCTTGTCTGCACGTAAAGGAGTTTTGGTAAGACTTAAGGGAAGGAGGTGACCCAATGGGGACAGGAGTGCCTGGCTCCTTTATTCACCTTTGAAAACCCAACCTTTCTCTAAAATTGTCTGGTTCAGTGTTTTCATGAGACTGTGACTATTGAGTCCTTATTGAAATAATAAAGGTGTTTGCAGTGGCAGATTTAAAGTGAATTTAAAATGAAGCTGTAAGATATTCAATAGGTCTGAAGACAGGATGTGGTTTTAACTTTTCTCTGTCCAGAACCCCTCCCAAAATGGGATCAAAGCTCCAAACCAAGTATCAAGGTGTCTAAGACATGTCAAAGTAAGGAACTTAGAAAATGGCTCCAGCTTTCTTGACACACTACACCTGACAGCAAAGGAGGTAGGATCTGGAAACCTGAACAGTGGCTTTTCATAAGCTTGACAAGATACAGAGTGCAGCCTTGGTTTGTGACATTTTCTTGTTTTTCAGGTTATCAACTGCCGGACCAAAGCCTGCCAAGGGGCACTCATGACCCCAAAGGGCCTGGTGAGAGGTACTCGAGATGAGCCAGTTCCACCAGCAGAGCTCTTACCTCAGGCAATAGACTTCATCAAGCAGTACTACAATTCATTTAAAGAGTGAGCCAGCTTTACCTTCAGTTCTCATATAAACTCCTCTCCCTACCCAGCAGTCTGTGAGACTATGGGAGTGCTGGGTTTCCTCACAGCTATATGTAGCTGTCCTGTTCCATACCATGCATTCAAAAAATAGATAAGGACTATCAGGAAAGCGAAATAAAACTATTACTGCACTTCATATGCTCTGTCTGCCAATCCACAGCCTTGGGAATACAGGAATGAACTCTGTACAGTGCATTCCTCAGCCCTCTCCCTTCTCAGTGTGTTACATTATAGTTCATTTGTAATAAGCAGCTTGGTCAGGACTCTTACAGAATGTCACTTTCTGTTTCCTTAACACTGGATGTTGTTGGGATTAGCAACTACTCAGATCAGACCTAGATGTGAAATATTTCATAATGTTTTTCATTTGTGCTGTTCCAAGTATCTTTGTGTTCTTTTGTTCTGTTTGACTCTCAAGGCTTTAGCCAGAGATTGGAAGGCCGGTCTCTTGCTTCTCAACCTTGCTCTGTGCTGTCATCAGCATAAGCTTGCTGAGCATGCTGAAAGGTGCACTCTGGCTTCAGAAGAGGCTTGTCCTGGCAAAAATGGGCATGGTGCAGACACATCTTGTTGCAGGAAGAGCTGGAACATCAGGTTGAAGTCCAAGAGTTTGCAGTGCCAAGCTTTCAAGTGACAATTCAGTGTTTGCTCCTCCTATTATAAAACATTATCAAGCTTTCAGATGGGCTCAGCCACATAATAGCTGCTTCTTTAGACACTTTGAACTCCTTCTACAAAGCTTTCTTCCATGTAGATCTTTCTGAAAGTCCCTGTCTTACACACAGACTGTACTCACTTGCCAACATATTACATTTGCACATTGCTGTTGCTGCTCATTTGATCACACTGATTTACACTATCTTATATGCTTGCCCTTGATCTTTCATCTTGTTGCAAATGTGAAACTCTCAGACAGTGCAGGCTGTTTTTCATTGTGTCTGTGAGCCAACAAAACGATTTTTGTCTGTGCTGTGATAAATATTTCCTAATATTTTGACTTCATTCTCTGTTATCAAACTAAAGAATTTTAGAGTTGGTTTCACTGACAAAGGAATTAATCAGCACTTCCCTTTAGGAATGAAAATCCTACTTACCTTGCTCAGAAGACCTGTGTCCCTGTGAAAATAATAGAACTTTGAGAGGACAGTCACTCTAATCCCACTTTTGGCTGAAGCCAGCCTATTCTCCACTGTTCATTTGCTTGTCATTTGACAATTTTTTTTCCAAACTAATCTAGAAAACCCCAATTTAAACTGAAAACTTAAACAGAAAAGCTTCTGATCAATCCATGTATGTGCTGGGGGGTGAAAGGAGGGTGAGGCTGCTTAAATAATGTGTAAGTTACATCATTAGAGTAGTGAGCGCTGTTGTTTGCCCTCAGTAAGTCCAGTTCCTAAATTCTGAAGCCAGGAACAATTCTCAGCAGTCCTCAGTCTGTCCCTTGTACTCAACTCATCCCTTTGGCTAGAAAACCCCTGCTTTTTGATAACAATCATATCTCAACCTAT
This sequence comes from Agapornis roseicollis, assembly GCA_002631895.1. NCBI lineage: Eukaryota > Metazoa > Chordata > Aves > Psittaciformes > Psittacidae > Agapornis > Agapornis roseicollis. Next base: position 301,184 of record NDXB01005101.1, read on the forward strand.
GTCAGTGCCAATCCCCTCCCCAGAAGTTTACCTGCATTCTGGCAGACAAAGTCAGTGATGTAAGTGGAAGTCATCTCATGCAAAAGGATACTCAAAAGCTTTATGGCTTCAGCAATGCCTGTGCTTTTCTTGACCAAGAACTCAGGGTGAACATCCACAATTTAGATCTGATCTAAGTAATGAAGTTCTCATTGTGTCTTTTTGTGTCTGTTTCCTATTCAGAAAGCCAAAAATAGATGAGCACCTGGCCCGACTGGAAACAGTGACCAAGGAGATAGAAACAACAGGAACCTACCAGCTGACAAAGAAGGAACTGATCTTTGCTGCCAAGCAGGCCTGGAGGAATGCACCCAGGTGCATTGGGAGGATCCAGTGGTCCAATCTACAGGTAAGCAGAGAGTCTGGACATCATGGGTCCAATAGCAATGTGCTGTAGTCATCTGCACATATTGGTAAAATATGCCAGTTGCTTCAACTGAGGACACTGCTCCCTCCTGTACATGCCATGAGATACTTGTGGAGCTGCAATGAAACTGAGAAACACTGATTTTTCACTTCAATTCTTTCCTTAATCTTTCCTTAAATGCATAAGGAAAATACTAAGCTTACATTAGTGGTTCCAAATCATTTTTTTTCTCTATGTTTCTTTTGGAAACATGCAGGTATTTGATGCACGTGATTGTAAAACAGCAAAGGAAATGTTTGAACATCTCTGTCGTCATATTCAGTATGCCACCAACAGTGGAAATATAAGGTAAGTCTCTTCAATTCCATTTTAAACAACAGAATTCACATCCAGTTCTGGGTTCAAAACTCCACCTCAGACCTGGAATGGTCTATCTGAATATTTTGACAACTTGTTTCTGCTGATCTCCTCCTGGTACTGCATGTTCCTCTCTTGTCCCATCAACCAGCTTGAAAATCTGTAACTTTTGTGGCTCATGGTGCAAAACCTTTTGTAATTCCTGGAGGAAAGGGATGATTTGAAGACTGAGAGCAGTGGGTAGAGAAGAGGAATGATTCTATTGCTATTGATGTTTCAGAAATATAAAATAGTTGCTGTTGGTAACACCTTCTTAGTAAGTCAAATGCATTTGGTGTGCTGCTGTGCTGTAAGGAGTTTGGTTGTTTCTCTTGGCAGATCAGCCATCACTGTCTTCCCCCAGAGGACTGATGGGAAACACGATTTCCGTGTTTGGAACAGCCAGCTCATCCGATACGCTGGGTATCAGATGCCGGACGGGTCTGTCATCGGAGACCCTGCCAGCGTGGAGTTCACACAGGTACAGTCCTACATGCAGAGCCCCAGCTGCTTTCCCTCTGTCTGACCCATCTGTCTTTTGTGCTTTTTCCTTGCGTGTTTGTGCAGAGGGGAGGGAAATGTGGTGGTGAGGAGTGAATGGCATGTTCTGCCCCACAGGTTGTAGGTACAGGCTGAAGCAATAATTTACTGCAATCCTGATACAAGAATACTCTCCTTCACCTCAGAACGGGGTGAGCTAATGCCTCCCTTAAGTCAGGGACACAGTTAGTACTCGAACAACATGCCTCAACATTGTTTGAATGAGAAAGATAAACATTACCACTTAGAATTTACCTCAGCACCTTCTAGAACTATCTTTTAAAGGTTAACATCCTTTTGTCTTCGAATCTGGGGGGGCGACCAACCTAAAAGCCTCCAAAATGTACTTTCTGTATTTACAGCTGTGCATTGAGCTTGGGTGGAAGCCGAAATACGGCCGCTTTGATGTAGTTCCCCTTGTTCTGCAAGCAAATGGCCAAGACCCAGAAATATTTGAGATCCCGCCAGAAATTGTCCTCGAAGTTCCAATGGAGCATCCAAAGTAAGCAGCAAGATTTAGATAATTGCATTTCTGCCTCTGCCTCACCTTGGCAGGTTATCAGTCATTTTGTGAGTTCTTTGTTAGGATGAAATGATGGTAAATAGTCCTGAGAGACCCAGTTACCACACTGTAAAGGAAAACTGCTCTGGGCTTTTGCAGACTGTGCTTCACATGTCATTTCTCCTAGAGTTAGTACTCTCTATCTACCTGGGCTTTTCTGGGTCTTGCCTAAAGGGGGAAAAGACACATAAAGTGATCAAAATGCTTGTTTAACAGGTATGAATGGTTTAAGGAGCTAGATCTGAAGTGGTATGCTCTGCCTGCTGTTGCCAACATGCTGCTTGAGGTGGGAGGCCTGGAGTTCACTGGGTGTCCTTTTAATGGCTGGTACATGGGCTCAGAGATTGGAGTACGGGACTTCTGCGATGTGCAGAGGTACAACATCCTGAAGGTAAACTTCTGAAGGGGGGCTGTGCTGGTTTGTGATCTTCTGACAAAAGACACCATCAGTCTCTGCTGGGTCAGGTGCTGTGTTTACATCACACACTTCAGCACTCATCTAACACAACACCCCTGCTATTGTGGGACATGTTGAACTTCTGCCAAGATCAGCCTTGCCAGATTGTATGGCTGGTTTACAGTGTCCTGACAGTGTCTGTTCCAAACAGCTGGATAGAACGGTGAAACTGCAGCTGTACAAAATACAGAAAATGGTGTCCAAAGGGAATTCTTTCCTGATTTTACCCTGAGTCCTGCTGATTCAGGACTTTTGGTCTCTGACCATGCATTTCTGAGAGGTGTATTTCTCAGTTCCAGTCTGCTGTTGACATGGCATTCCTGGTGGATAACTGCAGGTCTTGGGCACTTCACCAATGCAAATTAAAAATGATGGCTTATAACCAGAAACTGCCACTTTTTAAACTGCATAGTCTGGGAGAAAATCACTCTGTGCTTTACCAAACTCCATAATTCAACTTACCTCTCCCCGCTTCTGCAATACATTTTCCTGCATATTAGAGTGTTGAGGTGGAGAAATCATGAGGTCTAAGTCCCACATAATAGACTTGCTTTTCTCTTTTCTCTCTCTTTTTCACATGTAGGAGGTAGGGAGAAGAATGGGACTGGAAACAAACAAACTTTCATCACTATGGAAAGACCGAGCTGTTGTAGAGATAAATGTGGCTGTGCTTTACAGCTTCCAAGTAAGTCAATGAGTGTGGTATCTGGAGAGAGACACTGACTATTGGGTGCCTGGTTTTCCTGTAATTTAGAATAGCTTTATACAAATCTCAGGTGAAGGCAGAAGGGAGAGAAAAAGAAAAGGAAGTGAAGGGCAAGATTGCTCATCCTTTTAACACAAGTCGCAAAATCTATGTAAAGCTATTGGATGAATATCTTTTACTTACCATTGCATTTTATTTAATGTATCATAACAATATGAAAGATGGGTAAAAATGAGTCCAAGGCTTTTCAGCACGTGCTCCAGTGCCGGAGATGTAAAACACTGATGTTGTAAAAAAAAGGGAGGGGCTAGGAGTCCTTAATCAAAGGTCCACCTCTATCTGTATCTGTATAATAGTTGCTGATAGCAATTATTTCCCAGCACTGAATATAGTCCTTTAAATAATAACGAAAGCAAAAGGAGTACATCAGGAAGAAGAGCAGAATGGGATCTTTAATGCATGTTTGTCTTTTTGCAATTCTAGAAACAGAATGTGACCATCATGGATCACCACTCAGCTGCTGAGTCCTTCATGAAGTACATGCAGAATGAGTACCGTGCACGAGGAGGCTGCCCAGCTGATTGGGTGTGGATCGTACCTCCCATATCAGGGAGCATAACTCCTGTCTTCCATCAGGAGATGCTGAACTATGTCCTCACTCCCTTCTATTACTACCAGGTACACATTAGCCAAAAAAAGATGATTCTAGTGGACACCTCCAGCAGTGCAGATACAATAATATTTCATTCAGAAATCCGAATGAAAAGCCCTGGTTAATGAAAGCTCACCAGCGAGATTCATAAATACAAATCATGGTTTATTGTTCCACATTTCTTACCTGAAGCTTAACTTTTTCCTGTTTTTAAAGGTGGATGCATGGAAAACACATGTCTGGCATGATGAGACCCGGAGGCCAAAGAAAAAGGAAATCAAGTTTAGCATCTTGGCCAAGTAAGTTGTTCAAACAAGAATCCTTATTTTGTCCAGCTCTTCAGTTCTGGTCATGTTCCTGTTTCACCTTGGTTGTTCTTTTTTAATATTAATAATTACAGTGGGGACCACTTGAATTGTTAAATGATAGGCTTACCTGCCAAGGTTAGGTAATATTGATTCTTACTCAGGGCTATCCCTAGTGCTTCTGAACAAACTTCCAAGGAAAAACCATGCTCAAGTTCAGTCTTTCCTAGCTTGTTTGTGAATCAGTTTGAATTACTGTGTATATTAAGAATTGTGTGTGATTATTTTTTTCCCCAGGGCTGTCCTCTTTGCATCTTCACTCATGCAACAAACGATGGCAACCAGGACCAAGGTCACTGTAATCTATGCAACAGAGACTGGGAAGTCTGAAACACTAGCCAACAATCTGTGCAGCTTGTTCAATTGTGCCTTCAACACCAAGGTAAGAAAGTCTTAATCATCCATACTAAATGGAGGAAGAAGTTTGGCTGGTTTCATCAGCTTCTGCAAGCCTTTTCATTCCCTAAACCTGTGTTTTGAACATTCAGTAAATACAAGTTGGATCAGGGCTTTGATTTTGTATTCATTTAACGTAGTGCCTTGTAAATGTGGTCAGTGGTCATCTGACAACCAGAGATATCTAATGCTGGTTCTTATGTCTGCCAGCACTTTCTCATGAGCTTTATACCTTCCAGATTCTGTGCATGGATGAGTACAACATTCGTGACCTGGAAAAAGAAACACTTCTGTTAGTGGTTACCAGCACTTTTGGCAATGGAGATTCTCCAAATAATGGAAAGGTAATATTCACCTCAGAAGCATGTATGGGGTTCAACTCAAACACTAAGACCAAAGACAATCCTTTCTTTTGCCCCATGTGCTGAAGAAAGATACAGATCAGGGTCTCCGTTCTGTTTGAAATCAGAGTATTTTTCTAACCTGAAGTATTTTATGGATTTTCATACAGACTTTGAAGAACTCCTTGCTCACCCTGAAATCACTGAGAAAAAAGATCAGGTAGAACACTTTGTTGTTTGATTTGAATGTGATTGAGTCCTTCTGCATTTCATTTAGCATGACACAGTGGTCTTTCTTTTATCTCCTCCTGCAGATATGGTGTGTTTGGTTTGGGCTCCAGCATGTATCCAGAGTTCTGTGCCTTTGCTCATACCATTGACCAAAAACTGGCCCAACTCGGGGCTTCTCAGCTCACTCCAGTAGGTGAAGGAGATGAACTCAGTGGACAAGAAGAAGCCTTTCGCTCATGGGCAGTCACTGCATTCAAGGTGACCACATAAATAGCTCCTATTTTAGTTTGCTCATTCATTCCTTTTATTTCAGTATTCACTGACCTCCATAAAAACTGGGGGGGAATGAAGGAAAACAAAGAACTGGATTTATACTTGAATTTTGAACTCCCCTTTTTATACTGCTTGCCTAAGTTGAAGAAGGAACTGTGCCCCTTTTCTCTTTATTTTTTAATATTCACTTAAAGTCCCTTTGGGATGCTGGAATGTTTGGGATGAACAAGGGTGGCAGCATCGAACATCAGGAGGTTTGGAAGTAGATCAGGTTTTAGCTATACTGGTCTAGAAGTGGAACCTTTCTGCATCCCTGTCACATCACTAAACTCAATGGAATCAATAAAATTAGCACTAAATTCTCCCCAATAGGACTTTGACAGCACTAAGGTTTTCCTAAATTATCCTTATGAATAGCATTATTTTCCTTTGTTCTAGACTGCCTGTGACATTTTCAACATCCGGGGCAAAGCCAGTATTCAGTTGCCTGAGATTTATACCTCTGATGAAAGCTGGGAGCCTAAGAATTACAGGATAGTGCATGACTCTCAAACCATGGTCTTGGCTAAAGGTATTACCTCCCACTTCTCGCCTTCTCTGTCCATTTTGCTTCAGATGGGTCTGAACTGGAAAGGTTTATATAGTGACATTGGTCCTGCTAGATGGTAGAATGCATGTAATGAAGTGCAGTGGTCAGACTAAAAAAGACATTGGTTTCCACTGCATTAATCATTATCTTTTCCATGAGAACACCAGAACTAGGATACATTTGGCAGACCCAGAAGAACAAAAGCTGAGATGAACTACTTTTAGTCAGGGAAGGCATCATGCACACAGGACACATAGGTGACTAATTCTAGGGCGAGCATGGTTCAGGTCTTTTCTGCATGTTGCTTGAAGGCATTTTAAACAAACCTTATCACAAAATTCCCATGAGTCATGTCCATGTCCTCTTTCCTCGACAGCCCTTGCAAGCATTCATAGCAAGGATATCATTCCCATGAAGCTGAAGTTCAGACAGAATCTTCAAAGTTTAAAATCCAGGTATGGTACCTCATTCTTCTGAATACTGCAATGCTACATTTTACTGCAGTCTAAAACTTCTGAAATGTCTGGTTATAGACAAGTTCTCCTGCAGTTTTTAAGAAATGCATACAAGTTTCAAATGATCAATAGAAGTAAATCATTAGCACAAGTCCACAGTCATACATACAGCCTTAATTCTGGCTTAAATAAGAGGTGGCTTCCCATTAGAGTCTGTGAATGTAGGGGAATAAAAAACTTTGTGATACAGCCCTTTGATCTCTACTGAACACAAAGTACTGAGCTGGTCTGGTGGTTTGGTGCTGAACACAAGTAAGCTCTTGCCAGCTGCCACCTCAGATTTATTCCTGTTCTGTGCAAGTCAAGGGAAATCCTGTCAACGTAACCAAGATGTGTCTGATCTCTTTTCTCTATATCCAGTCGTGTTACCATTCTAGTCAAGCTTTCCTGTGAGACTGATCAGGAAGTGCACTACCTCCCTGGAGACCACATCGGGATTTTCCCAGGCAACCAGCTAGAATTAGTCCATGGCCTCATTGCACACATCAAGGATGCTCCTCCAGCCGACCAGACTGTCAGACTCGAAACCTGCACCAATGGTGAGTTGGTTCTCTTCAGATGTTTGACAGATTTCCCTACAATTCTGAGCAGTTTTATAGACTGAATTTTCTATATTATCCTTTTCTTAAGTTTCAGTAGGATTTTGTGGAAGCTTTCAGTTACTCTTACAATCCTCAATTCTGATTTTGCATACTGTGGTAACTGCACCAGTGTTGGCAGAGTTATCCTAGGTTGACAATGTAATTCAATCACTGAATTGGCCACTGACTGCAATTAAACAGAGTTTGCATATTGTTGCTATGTATCAGAGTCCTAAAGCAGATTTGTATGTCGTGACCATCTTTCCATCTTAGTAGGAGGAATCTGCTAAATCATAGGATTCTGACACCCAGAAAGATGATTTATTCAGATGGAAAACTTGATTTTGAAGTGGTGTTTTGTTATCATGCAGTTCTCTGCATCACAGCCTCCCCTTACTAAAGTTTGAACCCTCACATTAAAACCTCTTCCGAAGGGCGCTGTGGTCCAGACCTGCTGCGGCCTCATCTGAAGTGAAGGACACTGAGTTTTGTAAAGCTCTGCAGTTGTCAGATGCCATGGGAATTGAGAAGTGTTCTTTCATTTGCCTTGTCTCCAGGTGGCTGCTGGACAAGGGACAAGAGTCTTCCAGCCTGCACGCTGCCCGAGGCACTGATGTACCTGCTTGACATCACCACTCCACCCTCCCAGCAACTGCTGAAGAAGCTCTCCCAGCTGGTAACAGAGGAAGGAGACAAACAGAGGCTGGAAGTTTTGTGTCAGGTAAGTGTTAGGGCTACATTTACCTTAGGAGAACAGTGCACTGAACCACCTGATGCCCTTTCACTGTGCAGCAGAAGCTTAAGGAGTTTTGTAGTGATGGTGCCTGATTTTATGCCTCTGTTACATGTTCTGTGTTCCTGTAAAGCCAACCACAGAGAGAAGGGCTGGTCTTGTGGCTCAGTTGGGTGTGGGAATCGAGATGTCTTCAGATGTGGCATTTCCTGTGGGGCTCTGGGTTGGTTGTTTTACCTGCCCATGTCTCTGCTTCCTCATGGTGGTTCCTGGTGATGTGCCATTAGAATAGCTCACAGCTGGCAGGTGGAGGGGCTGCAGGGGAGCAGGTAGGTATTTTTGTCAGAGGATTTGGTGCCATGCAGTAAGAGGAATGTCACTTGCAGTTACCAGCAGCTCACTGGTGTGTAAGGGCTTGCTTCTCCTGCTGGGCTCAGCAAGGCTCAGTAGGTATCAAGGCCTGGGCCCATAGAGTGTTGTGGATGCCCTCTAGCAGGGGGCTGAGAAACAGGTTCAGTCTTTACACCCACACTGAGTGAGCTGGTATCTGAGAAGGTTACAGCAGGTATCCTGTACCTCTGTGTTCAAAAATGAAGCGGTTCTTTAGGAAACCCCAGTATCACTTTAGGCAAAGTTTTGAGAGCTCTCTGTTGATTCGCCTGCACATTTCATTGAACATAAGGCAGAAAGCTTATATATAAATGACATTTGAGCTCTCCCTGCTCTCCTGATCTGTGTGAATGACCTACTAACGTTGTCATGGTGGCTTTTGGCTTTTAGAGCACGGAAGAATACAATAAATGGAAGTTTTACAACAACCCGAACATCCTGGAGGTGCTGGAGGAGTTTCCCTCTGCTGAGGTCTCAACAGCTTTCCTCCTGACTCAGCTGCCACTCCTGAAGCCCAGGTACTATTCTGTCAGCTCCTGCTGTGACGTGACAGCCAGAGAGATTCATCTGACAGTTGCGGTTGTAAACTACAGGACAAGAGGTGAGAACATTTGGTTTCATTTCTCTCTGACTTAAATTATGTTTAGGCTGCATTGAGGTTCAGGAATTAACTGTCTCTGCCATATGGCATGAAGCATACCTGTAGCAACAGTTTGTATTGTGATACATACAGAACAGTGCACTGCAGTGCAGATGTTCATACTGTGTCAGGATGGGCATCATCATCAGCATGTCCTTGTTTTATAAATCATTGCTAGATATTATTTATTACTTATATTACTTATTTAAAAGACATAATTTTAGGTGTAAAATGTGTCTTTTTAGAAGAGAGAGCTTTAGAACTGACAAATGTTTTTCCTTTGCTCTGAGCAGATGGACAAGGGCCTTTGCACCATGGAGTTTGCAGCACGTGGCTGAACACAATAGCTCTCAATGAAATGGTTCCATGCTTTGTACGCAGGTGAGCATCTGACAGAGACACAGGGAAAGAAACAGAACCCAGTGGTTCTTAGGTCAGCTTCTTCAGTGGGTTTTTCACTGGGTACATATGGTTTTCAAGGGAGTGGTGAGTGCAGGTTGGAATATCTGAGTGTGAGGAGAGGGAATTCCCCGTCTTCCAGAGGTGGGATCCTTTACCTTGTCTTATGTTGAGTAAAATCAAACAGGTAACTTCGGTTGTGCTGCTGGCAGTCAGTCAGGAAACAGTCGCTGAGCTGTCATTCATCAACTAATGACAGCATTAACATCGGTTTGCATTTTAGTGCTAGTGAATTCCAGCTCCCGAAGGAGCCAAGCAGGCCGTGCCTCCTGATCGGCTCAGGAACCGGAATTGCTCCCTACAGGAGTTTCTGGCTGCAGCGCCTCCACGACTTGGAAAAGAGAGGTACTGATGGGGATTGCCACAAGGGGGAGGCCAGAACCCGCCTGGCAGCTGGACACATCCCTTACCCTCCGGATGAAACCCCTGCAGAGGGAGACACCCAGAGACATTGGCCAAGCACCCTGCCTGAACCCTGCACTGAAACAGCTCCTCTGTCCCACTGAGACCAGCCTGGTGGTCTCGAGGTGTTTGCTCACTTGGAGGAGCAGCCTCCGTGTCCTTGTAACCGCTCTGTGTTCAGTGACTGCCCCAGGCACTCAAAACATGGAGGGGAAACACCTTGGCCTGCCCAATCAGCCCATTTGTGGAACCTGCTCCAGCAGGTGATTCCATGTACTTCCCCAAGGGCTTGGGAAGGTTTAATCCTCCTGCAAGACCCTAAAACCTGAACACAGCATTCCAGGTGTGGAACAGAACGGCTCTATGCAGCCAGTTACTGTGGCAGCGGGGCCCTCTGTGGGGATAGTCATAAGGGATAATGGGCCTTTACCAGGAAAGACAAGCAACTTGCCAATGTTGGTTTCAGGGATCAAAGGGGGTGACATGACGTTGCTGTTTGGCTGCCGGCAGCCAGACATGGATCACCTCTACAAAGCAGAAACTGAGGAAATGAAGAGGAAGGGAGTCCTGAAGGAAGTCTACACAGCCTACTCCAGACAACCTGGCCAACCTAAAGTAAGGCTGCTTCCTCTGCTCTGTGGCTTTAGCAGTTGTACCTGGTTCTGAGAAAGAAGAGTCTCAGTCTGCTGTAGTTAAATCAGGCCTAGCCTCCAAATCTGGGGCTTGTGAAGACAGCATGAAGCCGTTTTCTTCTCCTGTGCTGTGGTGCAGCACACAGCGGGGCCAGGGCAGTTAAAACCTCACTGTATCAGCCCCCATTGAGAACCTTTTCTGGTCCTTTTTCTGTTTCCAAGGTCTATGTTCAAGACATTCTTCAAAGCAAGTTGGGGCCCAAAGTGTGCAACCTCTTGCATAAGGAGGAAGGGCACCTCTATGTCTGTGGAGACGTGCGCATGGCCAAGGACGTTGCTCAGGCTCTGAAAAGGGTGCTCACAAAAGCCCTGAAGCTCAGCGAGCAGCAGGCAGAGGACTACTTCTTCCAGCTAAAGGTAGGCTGTGACACATGAGGTGACCTTCCCAGTCACACAGTGTTCCAGGGTCAGTCACACTCCAGACCTTGAGGGCTGCCATGAGCATGCACAAAGAGAAAAGCTTTATGTGATGAGTGTATCCACCCACCACGATGTCAAACAGTTTCTGTTTGGTTAGGGTGTGAGAGTGACACCTGATGCTCTTCTCTTACACCTGCCATTTGTTTCTCTTTGGGTCCTGAACATCAGCTTTGTGCTGGGCCCAGAACAGCAAGAGTCTGAGTCTGTATTGTACCAGTGGAGCAAAGTGAGTTTAAGCAGTCACTGAAAGCAGAGTGCTTGGGTCTGCTGGCTTTTTAGGACCCTTTTGCTACCAGAACTTGTCCTGCAGCACATGTGTGTCTGGGGTTCAGACAGGTTCTTTTCCCAGCAGAAGCAAGCGCCACTGGCACAGTTACAGAATGGTTACTGAACTCTTGCACAGGGAGCAGCGCTGAATTCATCTCTTGGCTTTCCTTTCATTCTTGCAGAGCCAAAAGCGATACCATGAAGATATATTTGGGGCTGTGTTCCCACAGGAAGTCAAGAGAGGGGCAGGAGCTTTGCAGCCCAGCAGCCCAAGAGCAAATCACCTCCTGTTTTAGCCAATACTTGCACATTTGTGGTTGTTTTCAAAGCGCAAGGGGTCAAATCCTCTTTCTCATGCATGTTCATGTATGTGTGTGTATGTGTGACACGTATGTACATGGGTAGAACATGCCTGTGATGGGAGGATTTGACCTTTACACCCCAGCCTTAAGGAAAAGATGAACTTTGACATTTTGTTGCTATTTATTCTGAGACTTTGTTGATTTTCTCAGCAGTGAAGGTGCAGATCGTTCTTGCCATGCTCTCTGCAGCCTGGTTTTGCTGGTTTCTGCAAATATGAGGGAATTCCGAGGGGTTTTACAGTGGGAGCTGCAAGGGGAATATTCCTTGAACCGCACCGCATCTGTGTGAGGGGTTTGTACCGGAGCCTTTCCCTGTGCACGTTTATCCTCACCTTAAGGCAAGTAACTGGATGGTTCTGCCACTTGGGAATGTTCAGTCCCACGCTTGGCTGCATCTGCAGCAATATTTGCAAATGAGATAGCACTGTGATGGTTCCTAAGTGCAATACCTGCTCCAGATGTGGGTGCATGAGGAGGCAGTGGTTGCAGTTCTGCTTTGTGTGTTTCAGGTACTTGAACCTGAATTGTTGTTACCCAGCCCGTGGCACTCAGGTTCAGAAGAGTCAAAAGCACTTGGTACATTTGAATTCTGTGCTCTGATTTACTTGATTTGTGTGTAATAAAAGATGCCTTTATATTGAGACAAACGTTGCTGTGGATGGAATTGTTGTTGGTTCTTGCTATTGGCTTCATTACAGCCCCCAGTCAGGATGGGATTTAAGCTGTGCATCAGGTTAAACACTTGAGTGGTGCTGCTGGAGGCAGAGGAGTGTTCTGGGCTGAAAGTCTCCCAGGTTATGAGCTCCTCGCTGGTTTGGGGACTCCACCGGGCTGAGAGCGGCAGGTGAGCCCTTTCTGGAGCACTCACTGGTTTGTTGCACTAACACTTGAGCCCTGCTAACACAGCTGAGGTGGAATCCAGCACTCAGGACAGTCTGGATGCTGAGGCTCTGAGGGGCCAACAGCTGATCTTGATCAACTGCTCCATGCAGGGCAATAAGGGGCAGCTGAGCCCTGTGGGGCACAGCCCCACACACAGAGGTTGTGGGTGCTGCTGTGAGGCTGGTTCTGGTGGGCAGGGAAGGTAGCAGGAGTCCGGGTAGGTCAGAGGCTTTTTTCCCTTCTCTTTGTGTTGGAATGATGGTTTCTGTTGTTGCTGTGCAAAGGGTTCTGAGTGATGGGGGGGGGGGGCACTCGAGGGGGGGGCACGTCCCTGCCTACGGGGCGGGGGGGGCTGGAGCTGTTGCTGTGTGCAGGCAGGAGCAGGCTGAGCTCTGGGGTAGGATGTGGGGATGCGTCGGGATGAGGCTNGGGGGGGGCACTCGAGAGGGGGGCACGTCCCTGCCTACGGGGCTGGGAGGGCTGGAGCTGTTGCTGTGTGCAGGCAGGAGCAGGCTGAGCTCTGGGGTAGGATGTGGGGATGCGTCGGGATGAGGCTGTGCTTTGTTGGGATAACTGATGTGGTGTGTCCGGCTTTCCCGGAGCTTGCTTCAGTCACGTCCTCTGTAGCCTGGTCTGTGTCGTGGCTTCTGTGAGTGACCCTGCTCTCTGTGCCCGCGCTGGGATGTTCTATGGGACGGCAGAGTGCTGAACGGCCGCTGAGGCCCGGCTGGGCTGGTGAGGGGCATGGTCCCCTCTCAGCTTCAGCCCAGAATGCGGTGGAGCGTTCTGCGGCGGGTGCCCGGCGCTAGGAATGGTCTGTGCTTGTGCCGGGTCCTGCCCCTGCTGGGGTGTGAGCGCCGGTGCGCCCGGAGCAGGGAGCTTTGGTTGTGTGTGAGAAATCAAGCGCTTGGGGTACGCAGCGCTGACCGGGAGAGCCCCGTGCGAAGGGGATGCTCTGGCCGGGAGCGGGCGCTGCCGAGCACACAGCGCCCGTTAGCGCGGCTCGGCACGGGCACGGGCAGGGCGGAGTTTGTCCCTGCTCGCGTTCGGCGCGGTCTGGGCGGGAGCTGGGGCCTGCGGAGCGGTGCAGGGCCCCCGACCTGGGACAGAGAAACCCCGGTGTGCGGCGGCCCCTGCAGCGCTGCGGGCCCCGCTGGGTCTGTGGGGCCCTGGATGCGGGCAGGAGGTGGGGATAACGGTGGGAACCCTCCTGCCGCTGCTTGACGGGGTCAAGGGAAGGGCGAAGGTTGGGGGTTCCCGGTGGAAACGGGCTCGTGTTTTACTTGGCTGCAAGTACACGGGGAGGTGAAGCCAGGAGTCGGCACCGCTCGCGTTACCCAGAGCGAAGCTTTTATTCACTGAAGGGTTCCAGCGCGGCCCCTGCCTTTGCCGGCTGCAGGCGCTAACGCAGACCCCGCTGCCAGCACCACCGGGGTTCACGCGTTCCAGAGCGGTACCGGATACAAACCCCAACATTCGGGACAAAGTTTACATCGCAGCCGGGAAGAGCAGGAGGTGCCGGTGCCCCGGAGCCGCGCTGCCCCCGCGGGCTCCACCGGCACCTGGCTCCTGCAGCAGCACAACCGGACCACCGCGGGTGCCTCCTCTCTGATGGAGGCGGGTTTGGCTTTCAGGAGCAGTTTATGGGTGTCAAATGCAAACCCAAGGTCAGGTTGAGTTCGAATCCCAGATCTCCTGGTTCACACCCGTGCCCGAGCCCACTGAGCTGCAGCACAACGGGATGTTGGCTCCCAGGGAACGGGGACGCTCTGCCTGTCGCAGCGGCAGCGCATCCGCATGGACAGGGCCTCAGTTACACCCCAGGGCAGGCCAGGAGGGACAAACAGTGATGGGGCTTGGAGAGGCTTTAATTACGCTGTTTTAATCGGGCTCTGGGCACCCGGCACAGCCTCAGGAGCAAACCAAGGCTCCTGCAGCAGCCGGTGAGGGATGGGCTCCAGTGTCCATGTGCCAGTTGTTGACCGTTTCCTGCTGGGAAGCTCTGGGTGTCCCGGCTCCCCAGGGCAGTGGTGAGGAGCACAGGGGGTTCAGAGCTGGGGCTGCAGCCCCAGCACCCACAGGAGCAGAGTGAAGCCCGGGACGGTTCCTGGCTGAGGTTTTGGGGTGCTGCTGTGATTTAAGCAGTGCCCACTGGGCTAACAACAGCTTAAAACTGCTGACACAGCACTACTGAGAGCACAAACAGGAGCGGGCCTGGAGGAGAACAAGGGGTGAAGGCAGAGCACACGGGAGCCAGGTGTGACCCCTCCTGCCCGCAGTTCTGTGAAGGTTCAGCGGGGCTCAGCCGGGGCAAACCCCACTGCAAGAGCTCGATGAAAGGCAAGGGCAGGCCTGGGCTGCAGCCCTGGTGCTGGCGCGAGCCCGTTCCCCTGCTCCCAGGGAGAACAAGGGCTCTGGAGGCAGAGGGGCGCTGCCGTTCACCGCACACCCCAGGAGGAACTCGAGGCGGTTCTGGTCTGGGAGCGCGGCCGCGGTTCAACCGGATTCACTGCTTTATTGTGCTTAGAAAAATAGAGTTCACACACGGATCCATGTAAACATTCCTGACACAACCGCTGGGGCCGAGCACGGACACGGGCGGGAGCAGCGGGGCCGGGCCAGCGACCGCTACAGCTTCTGGTGACTGGGTTCCAGGATCCCCAACCCAAACCTCTCAAAGCGCAGGACAACTTTGCTACTGTTAATGCTGGAGAGAGCGGGGAGGGGAGAAGGGAGGCAGAGTCACTTGCTTTGGTCTCCTTACCAAGCTACAGCCCTAGAGAAGGAGCTACAGCGGTTAGGTTCTGGTCCCATATGACTCCAGATTGGCCACAAAAGAGGCTTAAATAATTAAGCAGCAAACCCTTGCCCTTGTTTGTCCTCTCTGGCTCCTGGCACGCTCTCCTCGGCCCTCCCCTCTCCCCTCCAGGACAAGGTGGTTTTCAAACTCATGAATTGGTAGGGAATGGAAGCAGACCTTTTCTAGAGAGGCTGCTGTGTCACCTGCACCTCTGCACAGCCCCAGGCCTTAGGGCAGGGGTTTTGCTGCCGAGGGATGTGAACAGAAGCAAACCCAAGGTCCAGAGCACTGATTTGCAAGGGCAGGAGGACCCGAAGGGGGCTCTCGCTTCCCTCCTCTCTCACAGAGCAGCGCAGCTGAGCCCAGCTGGCCCATGCGCACCCCCACCCCGCAGGGCAGCACCCCCAGGACCCCCACCCTGCGCGGGGCCGGTGTCCCCCCTGGAGCGCTCCCAGGTGCGCGGGGCCGCGGTGTTAGGCAGAGGCCTCTTGCAGACAGGAGCTGTTATTGAAGCGAGCAGCCCACCCCCAGCGGGAAAGGCAGGAAAGGAGGAGCTCAGATCAGTGTGGGTTATGTCCGGGTTAATGTCGTGGGTTGGTTTTGCAATGGAAGGTGATTGTCCGAGTTGCCGGTTAGGATACAACACATGGAAACATGCAAGTTGGAGCCCGTTATTGCACCAGTAGCTACAACCTACAGAGACATATGGGAGGGAAGGGAAAAAGACACCGTGAGAGTTAGTTTCCAGTTATTTAAAGCAAGTCCTTGAGAGCTCTTGTAAAGGTTACACTGGAGCTGAGCGCGGGGTTGGTGCCGTGTCTGTCAGAGGGGAGGTGAACCCATCTTCTGTGGGCCTGCAGCCTGAGCCTCCTCCCAGGTGTGACCCCAGTGTAAGGCAGCTGAACCCCAGCGGAGCTGCTGCCCTCTCATTTCACTGAGCAGTAACCGGTGCTGATAACTGATACCCACACCTCAAGTGCTGCTCCGTGTTCAGGGCTTTGAGCAGAGAAAGAGCAGGCACGTGTGTGAATTGCCATGAAGCACTTGTGGGGTCTGGGGGGGCGCCGTTTGTCACCCAGGCAAAACTAACTTCAAAGGGAAATAGTGGCACGTCCTCTGGTCCTTCCCTTCCAGGGGGAATTCTCATGACTCCGGGGGCAGTGTGGGCCCTTTGCAATGCTCTTGGTAGATCCTCTCCAAAACCAAACACAAGGCAGGGTAAGTAATCTACTGCAGGAGGGAGGGCAGTGTGTTAAAGTAGGAAAGGAACTGTCTGCAGCATGCCAGCTCAGTGTCAGAACCTTCTGGTACCCCAAAAGCAGAACAGCATGCTGTTACCCGCCCGTCAGAGGCTTGAGAGCCCCCAGGAAGGAAAAAGAAAAGCCCAGAGAGAGCAGGCAGCAGAGTGAGCAGCAGGGCTGTGCCCGCAGCAGGGCTGTGCCCGCAGCAGGGCTGTGCCCGCAGCAGCCAATACTCACTCAGCAGACTTCCAGAAGTGCCCCGGGTGGGAGAGCCGACGGTTCAGTTTTGGCAGTTTTTCAAGCATATCCATGAGGACAGTGAAGCTCGGCCTCTCGCCGGGGTCAAAGGACCAGCACGCCAAGAGGATCTCCTGCAAAGGGCATTGGTGCCTCAGGATCTCCACTCGGATCAAGGCCAGCTCTGCAGAGCAAGCAGCTGCCAGCACCGACTGGCACCAGCCCAGCCACAGATACTCTTTCACAGAGGTCTTGGGCATCCTTAGGATGCTGGGGAGGGGCTCTTCATTAGGGACTGTAGTGACAGGACAAGGGGTAACGGGTTCAAACTGGAACAGGGGAGGTTTAGATTGGATCTAAGGAAGAAATTCTTTCCTGTTAGGGTGCTGAGGCACTGGAATGGGTTGGCCAGGGAGGTTGTGAGTGCTCCATCCCTGGCAGTGTTCAAGGCCAGGTTGGACAGACCCTTGGGTGCCATGGTTTAGTGTGAGGTGTCCCTGCCCATGGCAGGGGGTTGGAACAGGATGATCTTAAGGTCCTTTCCAACCCTAAGTGTTCTGTGATTCTATGCCCACTTCTGTGTGGCAGTCAGGGGCTGAGGCTTGTACCTAACCTGGTGTCCATTCTGATCTATATCTTCCCTGCCTTTTATCTTTAGACTTCTGAGTAAGTCTCTTTAAGCAGCCCCCTCTTTCCTGATCAATAGCTCTGGGGCAGGATTCCTGCAACCAAGGTACTTACATTGACTTCTTTCCCCAAGCTGACAGTTGCAAGGACTTGCTTCACCCCTTCTCCGCTCCCAATCTGCCAGATGAGTGCCTCAGCAGGCTGGGTCTTGAAAGGCCACTCTCTTGCTTGCAGCTCGTACCACACAGTCCTGCAACACCAACAGCAAATCAAGCCTTTGCCTGCTCGTAAGGGAAAGATGCAAACCCTGCCACAGCTCCCGTTCCTTCAGCCAGGCTCTGGAAGGTGTCTGAGGCTGAGCAGCAAATCCCACCCGCCCCACGCACCTCCTGCTTGTGGCTTTTGCAGTAGGTGAGGAAATGCATCCTCGCTGGAATCCCGTGTGTGAGCAGAGGGCGGCTGACCCAGAGGGCTCAGCCTGGGACAGACCTCACTGGGGAAGTTTCCATGGCATTCCCGGGTGTCCCTTTCTTACCCAAAGGCGTAGATATCTGCTGCTTTGGAGAAAGGCAGCTTGTCCTCATCTTTCCCAGGGGCCATCTCACGCACAATCTCGGGGGCCAGGTAACATAACCAGTCATGAGGCAGCTTCAACTCATTCTCCCTCCTGAGTTCCAAAGAGAAGTGGCACTGAAACACTGCTCCATCCGCCCGGGTCGGTGCCTCACCTAACGCCTGGGCTGCAGTCACTCAGATGTGTTTGCTGACATTTCATTTCTCATTTTAATGCCGTATTCAAACCCATGCATGTGTCAGCCTGGCTCCCCAGCTCATTCTGGGGCTCAAGGTTAGGTTGGTTTGTCGGTGTTCTCAGTCCTAATCCACACAGAACTCCCCAGCCCTGAGCTACTGGAACTGTAGCGAGAACTCTGCTTACAAGAAGAAACCAAAGGGTATTCCAGGACTGTGGGGATGTCCCCAAGCAATTGACATTCCTCACTTGTAACTGTGTTTCCCTATTTGACCGTTATTTATCATTGCAGAAGCAGACCCAGCACTGAAAGCCCCGCTTACCTTCCTTCCTGAACCACACCCGAAATCCCAAATAATCCAAAGTCGGTGATCACAACCTTCCCGTTGTCATAGAAAACATTCTTGGATTTCAGATCCTTGTGCACAATGCCCTTTGCGTGAAGATAGCCCATGCCCTGGCAAACACATGCAGGGATTGAAACTTGTAGTTGTCCTATTTACAGACTGCAAACTCTGCCCATGCCTTGCTTTGGAGCACTCACTGACCCTCCCTACTCCAGCAGAAATGATCAATTGTAAGTGGGGGCACAGCAGCAAAGGTGCAAGGGGGCAGATCTCTGTAGGGCTCACAGTTGCAAGGCTGCAGGAGGGGTACCTGAGCTGCAGCACCAGGTGGCTGTGGGCCCCACAGCTCTGAACTCTGTGTGTGTCAGGTGACAGGGTTTGCTCTCTGCACTCACACCATGTTTCTGTCAGAAAAGAACCTGGCAGCTTTGGGAAGGCTTCTTCAGCCGGGCAATACTGAGAGCCCAGAACAGGCCGCGCAGCTCTGGCAGGAGCCGTCTGCTCCTGAGCGCATCAGCTCAGCTGCAGCTACCAACAGAGGAGGGACAGGGAGGAGCCCTGCCCCTCACACCTTCCTGCGCCGCTCTGCACCAGAGCATCCCATCTCTTACCTTGATGATCTCCTGTGCTATCTGCCGGGTTTTGTTAATGTCCAGGGATATCTTGGGGTCCCTCACAAATGAGTGAAGTGTCCTTCCTTTGCAGAAGCTACAGGAAAGAGGAACAACAATCCTGAGAAAGGTCTTTAAAATGCTGGAGGGAAAGAAAAGGGAAACACTGATGTTCAGTTGGGTGACAGAACCCCAGTGCTCTTCCACTGCTCAGAATCACCTTCTGGACTAGGAGAGTGGCATGCCCTCGGCCTTACATAAATTCAACCTACACAGGAACGCTCCAAAAAGCATTTAGGAGCTAAATGATCCTCATCTAAACTAAATACTGAAAACAAAGGAGGGGACAAAACCAGTACCATGGCTGCCAAGTGTTCCTCAGAACAGAAAAGGTAACTGGTGTATTACCAGCCTTACACGCGGCTTTGTTGTCACTTTGCTGCACTGGAACCATTTGGAAGGAGAGGAACAGCCTGTTCCAAAGGCTTTTCCTCCTACATTTTGGATTTTATTATTTAAGAATTAAAAAAAAAAAAAAAGAAAATTGGCAAAAAATATTGTATGGTCCCTAAAAGGAGACAACGCTTGTATCCAAAACTGAGCAACGCAGCCTGCGTGTCTGCCCCCTCCTGACAGGGAGAGGGCAATTTTTATACTTGTATATTAAAATACTACTGTGCTGCTCTCTCCTTACCTGGTAATGATTGCTAGATGAGGGGGGTTCATGCATGCTCCCATGAAGAGTACCACGTTCTCATGCCGGGTCTGTCTGTAGTTCATCACCTCCTTCTTAAAGAGCTTCAGATGATCCTGGTTGTTCCCATCTATCTCCAGCAGCCGGATGGCCACTTCCCCGTGCCACTTCCCCTTGTAGACCTTCCCCCACCGCCCTTGGCCAATGGGATCCCCCAGTTCAATCTGTTCAAAGGGGATGTCCCACTCCTGCAGGTACACGCTGGTCTGGCTGGGCTTGCGGTAAATCATCCCTTGCAAGCGGGGCCGTCTGTTTGGCAGATCCTCCACCTCATCTTCGTCATCTTCAGGGTCTGATTTATTAGCCTCTGGTTCCTCCACCTGCTCACAAACACAGAAGCGAAGTGCATGCTGAGAGCCCCCTTTGAGGGGCAGTAGCAGCCCAGCAGCCCAGGCTGCTCTGAGAACCTCAGGGGTTGGATGCAGCACCTGACATCTGTGTGTCTGTGCAGGTGCAGACAAGAAAGGCTTCATCCCACATAGAGATGAACTTGCAGAAAAGTGAGGGGCAAACCAGAAAAAACCCTACCTCTGCTTCACATTCAACTCCATGCGTGTCTGGCTGTTGATCAGCACTGACAAGAGAAGAGAGGATTACAGTGAAAACAACGTTTTCATATCCACCCGAGTCAGAAAAGTGGGCTGCTACATGTGCTGTTAGTGGAGTGAAGGAAGCAAATGGAGAACAGATCTTGACAGCATGAGAGGAGCTCAGAGAAAACCACAATTACTGCTCCATTTAACAGATAAGGACTTTCTAAGGTTACTTTAGCAAATGAGGGACAAAGACTTTGAAGGGATTTTCAGTTATTAAGTGGTAGGAATTGATCTGGCAAGGGCATGGCTACATTACTACAATGTGTTCTGGTAATGGATATTCCCATTCATGCTACTGAGGCACCTAGATCAGAGAAGTGATTGTGAGCACTGGCAATGTGGGCTAAAATCTTTTGTATGCCATAGAATTCGGATCCTTGAAAAGGTGTTTGCTTGCAGCCAAGTGTGCCGTCCTCTTTTAATGAAATACCCTGGGAGTTCAGTTTTGGACATAACACAGAGCTGTCAGATGCATCTGAAGGTCATCAGGCAACTGCTGTGCAAAGAGAAGCATTTAGAGCTGTACTTACTTAGTGTCCGTGGCTGTTTCTGAAGGCTGTGCTGTCTGGGCAGGACTGGGGATTTCTGGGGAAGTAGAAACATGTATGATATATATTTTACACTTGAATCTCTCCTATAGATTGAAGTTTTAACATTGCAGTTGTGACTACTTGCTGCCTATTCTGGACTTATAAAGTAAACCCAGACACAGACAATACGATTTCATCCTTCTGTTCAGTTAAAACTGTGCTCACCTTTCCTAGTACCTCTGTGCCTGTTTATTGATCAAGCCCAGCCTTCCTCCCCTTCACCTACTGATCTATAATGTCTTTCAAGTCCTTGTCTGTGAACTGCTCAAAGGCCTTCAATCAGAAATACTTAAGTCCTAGCAGAACTAGGCTGTGTGAATGCATCTGTACTGCAGGTCCTGTGTTCCAAATGCACCCAGTCTGTCCAGGGCCCTTTTATGTTAGATACAAACCCCTAAAAGTGAGCCTTCTAAAAGAAAGAACACTGCTGCGTATAGAGCCCTCAAGCAGAAAGCTGTTTTCCAGCTGAGTATTCAAAGTTTCACCTAAGTACATAAATATCCCATCAGTACCTCCTGTTAGGAGAGAGGGCCCTGAATTCCATCCTGAGATAAGAGAAAGTCTGAACTGGTCTAGGTACAATTTTTAAAGCAGAATTACTGCTCTTGGGCAGCATGCAAAGTTTACAACCAAGTTCCTTTGTGGCAGTAGGAGCTGGTTAGTAGAATTAACCCCATCAACTCACCTGGGAAGATGAATTGTTGTCTGTGCTGAATGTAGTAGGCAGCTTTTGGATTAATTGTTTAAAAAAAAGAACAGCAAATAAAAAATACCAGGAGAAAAAAACAACACAAACAAGTTAGAGGGCATCAGAGTGCTCCAAAGGCATTCCATGAATTAGTCCCAACTCAGGGCTGGGAAACAGATTAGTAGATTATCAGCCTGCTTGAGGGGGTGAATTCCAGCACATGCATTTTGGGAAGACTACAACAGATGACACTTGTCAAATGAGAGCTAATAAGCAAACAGTCTGGTGGGGAAACAACACATTCAGACTTCAAGTGGCAGAGGCAAGTTGAGGGACCCAGGGATGCTAAAGGCTGGTGCTTTGATGCCCTCTCCTGTCCTCAGCTTTTCAGAGGTGCACTCAGAGCAGCTGAAGCTCTTGAGCCATCTGCAAACAGTTCATTTCAGTGAATGAGAGCAGAATGTCTCAATATAAAGTAGTTGCAGTAGAATCCTTGTACTAAACTGGTTCCGCTTCTGCTCCTTCTGACTAAGCTAAAATAGCAACTTCCACTCACAGATCAAAAGCTTGACGCAAGATCCAGCAGTGTTGAAGGCGAGACGGAGCAGTTACAAAGTCACATGTGCTCAATTTCCAGATCAAAGGGATTAAATTTATTCTCATGATGTAAATCTTTGCCCTTGTCAAGAGATTTTGGCCTCTATGAACTGTTAAAGACTGCACATTGGGTTCCTCATCTGTAAAGCAGGTAGGGTCCATTCTTCTCCACCATATGTGTATGTCAGTGGTTTAAAATCGAGTGCTTGCTGCTGGTTATCTTTTGGAAGGGACTGGTAAAGTAATTCACTCTGGTTCTCATCTGTATGTTTTGCTCTAGCAATCAATTTAGGATTTAAAGCCAGTGGTGACCAGCACAGCAGGCAGCATGCGTTTCACAGCACAGTGAGAGAAGGGAGGAGAAAGAATATAATGGGTTTTTTTAGTCCTTTTCAAAAAAGGAGGAAATCAATTTAAGAA
The DNA here is from genome assembly GCA_002631895.1 of Agapornis roseicollis. NCBI lineage: Eukaryota > Metazoa > Chordata > Aves > Psittaciformes > Psittacidae > Agapornis > Agapornis roseicollis. Next base: position 323,700 of record NDXB01005101.1, read on the forward strand.
AGCTGCAAACAGTCCTCTATAACCTGTCTCCTGCAAAGGTATCTTGTTGGTACCACTTATAAGCTTGTAAGAATAGACATTTTCTTTTACCAGGTAACAAAATACACCTTCACCCCTTGCTTAAGACACAACCATGTATTCAGAAACCTGCCACTGCCTATGAAGTCTTATCAACCTCTACTTATATAGAGGCCCTTCTAATCTTGGTAGGGGTCTCCTGAAAAGGTATGTTTACCTGGGAAGTTAAAGCGTCCATCCCTGTGGCCCATAGGAGAGGGGTTTGGGGGAGGTGTTGCGCTGGGAGGGTTGGAGGACTGGAATGGGGCTGGAGAAGAAGGTGTGGATGAGGTTGTAGAAGAAGGATTACTGCTGGAGTCCAGGTGGTTTATTGCTGGTGGATGCTCCTGTAAAGTAAAGGAAGTTCCTCATGAGGAGACAATAAAAAGGAAGACAGAATTGCCCTCAGTATCTACTGAACATCAGGGAAAGGAAAGCTGTCCCAGCCTCGGGCACAGCAGTTTTATTACAGACACCAGACATGCTGCAGTCACCATGTACCTTCTTAGTTAGTGCTTTGGGAAGAGTTCCAAATTGTGGTTCCGTTGGTCTGTCTACTGGATTATTGATATCAGAAGGGACAGACTCTGTTCTTCTTATTTTTGCTACTGAAAAACAGGTGGGAGAAGGAAGGAGAAAAGCTTTAATCAGACTTTTTTATTCTTGTGACACCATCAATTACATTGAAATGCTAAGAACTTGCAGAAAATTACTTACTGGGAAGGAAGGAGATTCTACAAGCAGGTGCCTCTTTAGTACATTTGTTGTGACATTTTAATCTGAAAGAGATACATTACATGTTAAATAGCAACTTGTTCTTTCCCCAGAAGAGGAAGCCTACCCTTAATTCGTAATTCTTATGCTAATCTCAGAGGGAGTTCTGGAATGCTCGGGGCCCCAGAGGAGCATGCATTTATATGAGGAATCCTATAATGTGTGTCATTAGGGTAATGAAAGCCATATACATATCTTAGCATCTGATTTATTTCTAATGCAGTTACCTTCACTGACAGTCATCCAGCTACAGTCAAGCGCTAAATCTCAGTGCTCTGGACTAACAACCCAGACAGAGAACTAAAATCCTTGCTGTTGTTTAGGTATCCAGCTCCCAGTGCAAGATTTACCCATGATCAGGTAGGAAGCCTGTGGCAAGGAACTGAATTTAGTTCATGCATGTTTCTGGCTTCCAGCCCAAAGTGTAAGTTATGCCAGAGCCTCCCCTTGCCAGTTAAGAAGATCACTGAAAAAGCGATGCCACTGCTGAGGGTGCAGCACAACAAGGGACATGGGTTACTGCCAAATTTTAATGAATCCCATGCAAAGTTCTTCTGAAGATGGTTGCTGTGTGCTCACCTGCAGTACTTACACTTCACCCCGAACATCATGCTCTTCTGACAGACTTGGCAAATCTGAGATAACCAAGACTTTGTAGAGAACCTAAATAGAGACAAGAGGGCAAAACTGATGTTAACTCGTACTTAAAGGAAAATAAACCGTTGTAGGTAGTGACAGACAGGCTGGACCGCTTTAGAAATGAAGCTGAAATGCATACTTAAGGTTGAAGTTGACAAATGAGGCAACTGACCCAGCTTGAAACTTCTCTCTCTCCTGCAGCCTGTTGCTTACCTGTGTGTTACAGCTAAGCCAAAGTCTCTTCGTACCGTTTGAGGGGATCCTTGGGAGAGCTCTGGTGGAGAACAAAAGGATGGTTTAGGGAAGCATCACTCACAAGTGTGCTTACCAGTCTAGACACAAACAAAGCGATCGCTGTCATAGATAAGGACTCATAGCCACAACATAGCACAGCTGAGATCACTTTGCCTTCTGCTGCAAAGCTACTACCAGATCCTACTCTGGTGTTTGTTCTCACATGGAGGCAATGTAAGATCAGATTTGGTTGTGGAATCATAATTCTTCCTTTTTTTCAGTTGAATCATTATGTTTTACATGTAGGGATTACAAAGTCCATCTGATTAGGTCCAGCCCGTTCTTAAAGTGGAAAGTCAGGTTTTATTCCCTATTGGTTTACCACAGATACCATCACCCAGCTCTCACGCAGTGTCAGGAGACTTCACAGTATTCTTTTACACTGAAAATCATTACCTCCATTTTATAGACAGGGCCAGTGTGACCCAGAGGATAAAGAGATTTCTGTGGGATCACTCCGGCAGCTGAAGTGCAGACCTCAGAACAGCAGCTCAGCTCTGCAGTGGTTACACACGTAACTTCCTAAAAGCCCCCCAGGATTTAGGTTCTGGCATCTTTCCTGAACTAAAGCTACAGGAACTCAACTCTGCAAGCATCAACACAGCTTCAAGGCTGGACACTGTCAATGCTTACAAAAAGCCAGTCTCTTTATTTGACCCTAGATGGCACCAGATTCTTTCTTATCCTTATTCCAGTAAATTTTTAAAGGCATCTGTGGCCTTCAGCATCTTAGAATAGGCTGGAAGATGCTTTTTTAAGGAATATCTAGTGTGGCCATCCAACTGCAGAGTCATCTAAATTAATTATAATACACCAGTTAAGATGGCTAAATCCAAGAGGCCCATATTTCTCCACATTAGCTTCCAAGGTTACAGGTTGTGTCTGAGACAGACACACATGGTCAAATCAGGTTAGCTAAAACACTAAGTGGCATTAATATGTCACTGGATAAAAACACAAAACCACTGAACTGTTAAACACATGAACAGACTCATCAGCATCAGGGGAGCATCCCACATTTAAGCACATGCTGAAGTGTTTCTCAGAAGGCTGTACGTAACTGTCTAATTTCATTACAGAGATACTTGGCAATGAATATACAGAGATACCAAATAGTTTGGTCTGAAGTTATTTCTAGTACCAAGAGGCATCAATAACAGCTGTTTGAAGTCACAGACAGGCATCTACAGCCAAACCCCTTGCTTTAGCCCTTTAAACATCAGTATTCCTTTTCCTTGCTCTTGTAATCCGAAGAGATACCAGGTACAGAAAAGACCATGTGAATATCCCGCAGATCTCCAGTAGGCCAAGCTCCTGCTAGAGTTAACAGCAGCTCTGGGACCGAAGGCCCTGCTGAGGACCTCCCGCGGCTGCACAGGGATGATCACAGAGAGCTGACAGGACAGGGTCTTCTCTCTCACAATGAAATGAAGACAGCCCTGTAAAAATCTCTTACCGAACCTAGAGAGAAAAAATACAGCTTTATTAGACACTGACACTGATGTGACAGGATACACTCTTTGATAGAGCAGAAACTCTTTCCTGCAGCTTTTAATGTTGGGTTTACAAAGATCTCTGATTTTGGCTCCTGAGGTTGCTGCATAGCCAGTGTTTTCCTGCCTACAAGGGGCTGTCTTTGCTGGCCACAGCTCCAGCCTGTGAGGGCAGTGTAAAGAGTGCACCTGAACTGTGTCTTGCAGTTGAGAATGTAATTTGGGCAAAAGGGTCCTGAGCGGAACAGGCTCTGTGAACTCTTTCAGATGGTCAGAGGTAGTGTAAGTTGTAATGCTCCAGTGCCTGCTGCAGAATTCAGATGCTGACCTAAGTCTCTGATGTTTTGGTGTGGGCAGAGTCTCTGGAAGGTACGTTGCTTTCCCTGCTTCAACCAGTTGTTATATGTTAGATTAATACACACCATCCTATCTACACAAAAAAGGGTATCTCAAAGCCTGCCTCAGTTCATAAAATGGTGCTGCCTAAGACCATTTGCCTTGCCTTGCCTTTCGTGTTTGAAAGCTCACACTAGCAGCTAAGATACATCTTAAGATAAAAACATAAAAGGATTCCAGCCACTGATACCTGAACTGTGAGGAACATTTAAAGACAGAAGAGAATTCTAGTACCTGGAATTGGCTATTAGATGCTTCAGGAAAACTGTCTGGGGTCCTTAAATAGCAGCAGCCACCCCAACCTCCCCAGCAGGTGCAATTTCAAATGAATTCAAATAGAGTAAAGAACACCATTAACAAGCAGGGTTTGTGGTTATCTTAGAATATCCCACTGATACAGGTTCTCAGACTACAGTGAAACCATGACAGAGTCTCAGAACTGGAGCACTGAATGCCCTTTGGCATAGCACACCCACCAGTGCCCAAGGGGAAGGAGGAAGTGTCATGCTTACTTTATTGGAGGAACTTCATCTATCCTGTTCCCCAGCTGGGATTCATGGGACTTGCTCCTTGTGAGGGTTGGGAAGTTAGGTAGCAGCTGAAAAACCTTCCTGCAAGGGGGAGGAGGAGTCCGTGGGGGCTTCAACTTGTGCCGCCGCTTGGTTTGAGGAGTGGTTGGAGGGGTGATGGTGATGCTGTGAGGAGTCCTTGGCGTTAACCTTCCACTGTGTGCGGGGAATGCAAAAGGGTCCAGGAGGTTTTCTGCATAGATAGAAGGTCCGTGACTGGAGGCAAGAGAGTCTGAAGCTGGGATTGTAGAGACTGACACAGAGCGTGGCTGCTGGCTGTTGCCCTTGGGAGGGTGCAGTGCAGAGGGGGTCCATGTGGGCGCAGCGGGGCCGGGGGACTCGGTGGTGCTGGTGGAGCTGTTCTCTCGGCGCGCCTCAGAGAGGTTCATCAGCACATCATCCCTGAGCTCCCCGCCTGCTCACCAACCACAGCACTGTTAGCGACTGCTTAGAAACAAAAGCCAACCTACAGACACATACCATGTCTTGCTGCTTTGGGCTATAAGGTGGGGTTTTTCTCTCCTGTGTTGTACCCAGCCAAGGTGCCAGCTTCATTTCTCCTTTCCTGACACCCATCAGCTCCAGTAGCCTTTAAAACAGGCATGGCAGCCGCTACCTTTCTTTCCAATCTGTACTTGTGTATCTCAAAGGCTAAAATCAGGCTCTGTGTTCTAAGATGGGATGAGTTTTAACAGACTGGGCCTGTTGAAGCATTTGGGATATACGTACCTTCATAAAACAGGCACCGACACCCCACTGCAAACCTGTGTGGATTTGGTACTAATCTGTGTAGACAATTGAGTACCCTCTCTGCTTTTAGACTGGTCTTTGGTAAAGAGAGGACACTATTTTCTGTTAGCCAACAGAAGTGCTAAATACCACTTAAACTGAGAAAGACCATTAGATTGGAAATAAGGAACATGTAGGAGCTCCTCATACTCATTGGGCCACTTCTCTCTCCCTTTGCCATGGCCCATACTGCCTCCTGCACTGCCTAGCACTGTAGTTCTGAATGGCTCAGCAAAACTTGTAGACTGTGGGAATAAATGGGGAAAAAAAGGCTTGGAGGCAGCAAAGTGGGAATGCACAGACTATTGGGATAATTTCAGAGGCTTAATTCATCAGGATAACTCTCTGTCCCTAATGACTTAAACCAAGGTGAAAAGTCAAAGCTTCAGGGCCTGATGTCCTGTTGACCAGTCAGTGGCTGTAAAGAGATCAGATACCTGGAATTGAAAACCTACCTCTTCTTTATGAGAAGTGAATGCCACGACCTCTGAGCATGGCTGGTTTTATCACAGTATGGATGGGAAAGATTTAACAACCCAGGACAGAAAAGATTAGAAAAAAGGAAATCTGAAACTGGCTGTTTGCTGACTTTTCCATTAACTAACCTTTCTGATTTGCAAATGGGATGAACTGTCATAATACCAACAGGAAACACCAGCTTGCAGTGACACACTGGTAATTGCTACGGAGAAAGACCTGATGCACATTCGTACCAGTGAGCTGTGAGAAACTCTTTGTACAAATAGATTTTACAATGCCTTTGAACATAGCCTGGGGAAGGTGACAGGGAAGATGGTGATGCAGCACCCTGGGAATCTTGAGCCTGACTCATCTTAAATAACTCTGTCAGATCCACTTGTCTGCTGAACACATGCATTTCTGATTACACAGTACCCTGCTTCCCGTAATTTCAAGGTAAATCAGGATTCTCTCTAGCTCTCTAGCTCTTGAATCTGCAATTGGAATTTGGCTAACAATTCTATCAATTCCAGCAGTCAAAGAACAATAGCAGGAGGCAAGGGGATTTAAAGAGAAGTGAATCAACTTGCACACTATACACTACACAGTAATAAAGGGTTGACAGAGAAATGTTTTTCTCTTTCAAAGCATTGAGCTGAACAGTACTCAGGCTTCTGAGCAAATTAATATCAAACATAATTACACCTTCCCTCTGAGCTGGCAATATCTGGGGAGGGAATTACCTACAAGAAATCTGGTTGTATTCATCAGGTCAAGGATATGAAAGATGGAGGATTAACTGGAGCATTAGACACAACTCTGAACAGAGAGGGGATAAGGATATAGTCTATTGAGTCAGAGAGGATATTTCTACATAGTTATTTTCATTTAGTTATTTATTTGACATGCTGTCAAAACCAAATCAAATCCACAGCTCTAGATGAGTTTGATCACTGTAACTTCACGTACATCCAAGAGCCTGGTTACAGAATATGCCCAGAGACATTGTCTAGAGGACTTGGCAGATTGTCTCATACCAAAGGAAGCAGAAGAGGGCCGGGTTGCTGAAAAGCCAATGCCACAGCACAACAAGGCAGGCTGTACCTGATTCAGTTGCCTTCCGTAAGCAGTTCAGTGCCCCATTGAGCCGGGAGCATTCCTCATCTCTGGCACCACATCTCTTCATTGTTTCTTTCACCTTTGACTCATTCATTTCTAGTAAGGCATCTAAGGTCAGCTCCTCTGGTATCCTCTGCACAAAACAAGATGATGCATTTATATATATTTTTTAGTACACATATATAAGGCTGTCACACGTTGTTCTGATATACTTTAAATAGTGCCACTGTGTCACTGCCTGGTCTGACTCATGCTTTACTCATTTTGCTAGTGTATCTCTTGAGGATCACCGGGTCGGTGAGATCTCAGCAGTGTTCAACTCCCTCTCCCCTCTGCATCTCTGTATCACTAGGGTGTCGTGGTCATTCTCTGGTGTTTCAGTTAGGACTGCGGGTGATGGAAATATTCTTCTCCCCTTGTGGAAAGTCTTCCCTCAGTATCTCTGAAAGCGTAACTTTTTAACTGAAAGTAGCAGTCAGAAACAAAGCAGGCCTAAAATCTGAAAAACGTCAGATAAAGATGTTTGGCTTTTCAGTAAGGAAGTGACAAGTAAAAGCAGTGAGGAAAATGACTTCTTTTGTTTAACAAAATGAAATGTTTTGACAAAGAGATAGTGACCTCCTCCTCAAGCAGTTTTTCCTTCATTAGAGAACCAGCCTTACTCGTATCTTGCTTGGAAAGACATTTGTGCAGAACCCCTTGTACATCTTAATACACCAAAGCCCCCACAGTGATAAGGTGTAGATCAGGCTGACACAAAAGACACAAGAGACTGGAAAGCATGAAATGATGTGGTATTTCCTGACACAGAACTGAGCTGTGTTGCCTCCCTCCTCCCCCATTCAAAGGTTTCCAGTGTAAGGCTGCAGCAATTGTGGTTAATAAACAAAACCAGGATATTTAACCCAGATACCCAGGAATTTCCCAAAGTTTTGCCTAAACAAACCTCCCTGCTCCCAGTGAGATCACAAATTTCACAAGATTTGGCCTCTTTCCTAAAGTTTCGACTCCTGGAATCAAACCCCATTTAAAAGGGTTTTAACATCTATTTGAAGGGGAAGCTCACAAGTGTGTCTCACTGTCTGGAGAAACAAAAAGCTTGAAATCCTCCAGATTCTCAAGCCCTGCTTCCAACAGCAAACCAAGTCTGAATGTTGTTGAATGTCCTTTAACAATTGCATCTTTCTTAATCCAGGCTCATGCCTTTGAGGTCTGACGCATGACTTTTGACTTTAACTGTGACAGTGCTAGAACAGCCCCAACCTTGGGAGCTTTGTAGGTGGTAACACAAAGAGGAATCGCACAGTTTCCATTTTAAGTAACTGTTGCATGGAGCAAATTAAAAAGAATAACTTCAGAAAGGGCAGAAGTCTGAGAAATGCATCCTGCATCTTCTGTGACATGCCTGAACCGGATGAAACACAACACAGCTGACGTGAGGAGAGGCCAGGAATTTCAATGAGCCGTAAGCACAAAGCAGGGCTGGAGTTCAGTGAGGTTTGGGTACATTTGCTTGTTCTATAATTAGTATTAGCAGAATAAAAGCACAGATACCCCAGCTGATGCTGGATATCATTATTTCATTTCTCTGTACACCCTCACCACTAAGATGCAGCAGTAAGACTGCCCCAAAAAGCTTCTTCCTGAATGACTTCCACTTGGATAAAATGCAGGAAGCACAGAGACTCCAGTGAAAACACAGTGCAAAATCTGCTCTCCTGGGATCCCTAACCTGATATTATACTCCAAAGGATAGAAACCCCCAGGGGTTCAGATCATCTGACTTGAAACTGGAATGGGTTTCCATGACTCAAATATTCCAGCACCAAGCCAGTACCGGTTTACTCACACAAAGCCCCAGCCAAACTGGGCTGATAACAGCAGAGTTAATGCAAGCCTTACAGTTAGCTACTTCCCCAGCTCCCCCTGAATTCCTCTCCCCAGTTGACAGAGGCATCTTTGTTCTGTGGTATCACAAGGGCAGTTCCATGCAGGACATCCCCAGCAGCTGTAAAAGGGACAGTGATGGGGGGCAAACATGAAGCAAGATTTAGTGCAATACAGTAAGAAAGTTTTGTACAGGACTATGGGTGCCCTGTGCTCCGGAGCAGGGGAGTAAATGTTTCCCTAGGAAGCACCAGGGAAAGCCAATGTGTCTTACAAAAACATTTATCCCATTTCATGCTTTTACACGCTCCTGGAGTAAGTGGGATTACAGCAATGTCCTTGAATTATCCTGAAACATTTCCTCACCCCCGCTACGGAAACAGCCCAGATGATGTAGGCACTGTGTTCATGCCATCACTGCAGATCCCAGTGCAAGCTACCCAGTCACGTTACCCTGCATCACCTCCCCTCCCCATCCCTCGCATGACACACGTGTAACCAGTAACTTATTAGAACTATTAGTAAGTCATTCAGTGAAGTGGAGGAGGAGAAGCTTTCCCACCACAGGCAGGTCTCTTGCTCAACAGTTTAATTTTAGCAAGACAGAACAGCAAGTTGTAGGAAAGTATAAGTACAGAAAAGGAGATTATATTTAAACAATCCCAGTGACCTTGAGCCGGGCGAGCTCAGACTTTGTGAACCTGCTGCCAGCCCCCATGACACGCGACAAAAGAAATAAGCCTTTGAAGAGGGGGGAGGGAGGGGAAGTAAGAGGCTTTCTTTAAACAACCACTCATGTGCTGCACATATGTGGTGGCTTAATATAAAACTGGTCAACCTGATCCCTACAAGATTGGCCTGATATGCTTTAGCTCTGTTAGCCCCTCGGCTGATGTGATAATGTGACGGTCACTAGTTCAAGACAGCTCCTCAAACAGGTTCTGCTGATGCTGATACTCCAGCTCGGCTGTTGAGGGAGTGAATGTCCCCATCAAAGCACCACAACAGGGTCCATCTTGGAGGAGCATGTGGTGGGCTCCAAGCCCCCAGTGCAAATTGAATTCTAGGCCCTTGCAAAGGGGGGCAACTCCCCACCTTCAGCACTGAGGGTGAGAAATGTGGGTCCAACAGATCCCTCTCTACCTGCTTCCTCATGGGTGCTGTGGCTTTAAAACCTTGCAGCTTAAAGGCCTGCATTAGGGCCAAGCCAAGCACCACCTCCCTAAGCACGCCTGCCTTGACTGCAGAGTGACAGGGGAAGCTGCAAGATACTCAGATACTACTCTAATAATTAGGTCAGATTAAAAAAGGAACAAAGAAAAAGCAGGAGAGACGGAACCTGCTTTCAGTCCTTCAGCACCTTGAAACTGCCAGCAGAAGCTAAAGCCTTACTTACCACACATTGCTCAGCAGAGGTGATGCTAGAAAGCCCAAGCCAGGAAATTACTCCTCTCTGTAACAGGTGAGAGGACTTTTCTACAAAGCCCTCCTGCTTATCAGACATACAGACAGTGCACGTCATGTTACACGTGTTTGAAAGAGACGAAAGTAAATCACAGGGTATGCAAGAAGCCATCCAAAGGTTAGCCTCAATTAGTCAGGGTGAGGAGTTCACATGAGTCTTTAATCTTGTCTGGTGTCCAACTTAAATCCCTGAAACATGGCAAAAATGCTGGTATCTACCTCAGTGGATGGGTTATTTTTGGTAAAGATTCCACCCTGCAGATAAGCTCCCAGATTTAATACTGCTGCTCACAGCCTGCAGCATCAACCTGACCTACTCCTCAGTCTGGCAGACACAGCTCTTCCTCTGAAGCCGGGTAGTTGTCAAGGTCCCAACTGACTCCTCTTAAATCAATACATTCCCTCCCAGTCATCCCCCCCATAAGGCAGCAGATGCTAGAAGAGAAAGCCCATTACATAAAGTGCTTAAATTCCCACTGATAGCTCTAAACAAAGCATGTAAGGATGCTCTTAAGAACATCTTGTGCTTGCTAGTTGTTATTTTGCTCTAGTTTTCTGGTGGCCAGTGGAGAAAGTACTGAAACGTCGTTGTGCTATTTCTGGAGATGTAGTGGGCATTCTGGAAAGTCTCTCTCATGGAATTTCTAGCTTGCATTAAGCTGTGAGCATCCACAGGCTACGGTTTCATGCAGTCTCTCCCTTCTCACTGTTCTACCTCTCACCCAATGGGTGGTGGAGAGGAGGTGACAGTCGCAGGGCATTCCTGTCTGGTTTGCTCTTTGTGGCCAGGAGAGCCGTTGTCACTACTGCTCTGTAGGAAGGCAGATGTAGAGGTTGCAATACTTCACTGCAGATCCTGAGGAGTACCATGAGCCCCATACTGACCTCAAGCCATGAGTGATTCACAGTGACAAGGCTGTGAGGGGCAGTTGGACCCCTTGGCAAGGGAAGGGAACCCTGGCAGTGGAGAGAATATTTTCCAAGAGCTGTTTATGCTGGGAAGGGGCCTTCAGCTGGAACACAGTGATGGAGTTTGGATCCAGGAAGCCTGCAGGACACAGTTAATTTGCATACACACACACAGCACATTCAGGGTCCCTGCTATCTGGCAGTCCAGCCAGAGCCTCTGCTGCCATGCCCATAGAAATCCCCTCAAACAGCTAAAGTCCTCATGGTCTGTTCATGCAGATATGCTGACAGAGAAAGATGAGAGGATACAGCTGTGGAAACTTGATAGGCTCAGGCAGATCTGCCTCTCCTATTCCCTCAACCAAAGTAAGGATGCACACACATAAAGCCCATACTTTTCCTCCATCAGTTATCAACTAGATCACAGTCCGTGCAAGTACAGCCATCTGCCATGGTCTCTCAGTGTCAACCCATGCCTGTGTCTTTGGCATAAACACTAAATGGGGAACAAGACAAGTCTCCCAAGCAAGCAGGAGGTATTACAAATAAACATAAACATTAGGAGTCAAATATATTCCCCAAGTGGAAAAGCCATAACCCAGCACTGTTCCATCTGCCCCAGCAGTCTCCCTGGTGGCACAGTTCTGCTTAGAGCCAGCAAGCCCTGGGGCAGGATCTGCCCCTCCCTGTGCATGGCAGTTATCTACTCTAAAAACAGCTTTCCAAACTTGATTGACTGGAACCCCTGCTACACGGGGAGCAGGGCAGGTTCAGGCATGTTTCAGAAGATGATAAGGAGATGACTATGTTCTCATGCTATTTTTTAAGATGGTGACAAGTTGTATGTGGGAACAAATAGAACAGTTAAGTTTCTGGAAGAACAACAGTAAAGGCAGAGAGGATTTTTTTCTGTGCTGAACAAAATGAGCCAATAGAGATTTTTAATCTCTCTGTTTTGGTAGCCATGCCCCAAGCCCAGAACCAAGTACCTCTGCAAGAGGCTTCTTCCATCAGCCTAAGAGTAGGGCCAGCACTCTGTTCAATCCTCCTTCCCTCCCTCCCCACCTCAATTCTTGACTCCAGCCCTTAATGGGAGCAGGACAGTCCAGACCCGTATATTATTGTAGGTCCCTTTTCAGAGCAACGTTTACTAACTGGAGAAAACTTCATAGCTTAAACGTATCTTGTGTCTATGGTTCTTCGGTTCCTTGCCCTGTCTTTTCTAGTTCTCAGTTCAAGTATCTCTTTTCCCAGTTTCAGTCCACTGTATTTAATCATTTATGCATCATTCTCAGCAGTAATGCGCATGCGCACAGCACTTATCAATGTCTAGGACTCCCAGCAAAACCCAAGAGCATTTCCTAGAAAAATACTTAGGAAGACAGCTCCAGAACAGCCTTAGCCAAGCTCCACAGCAGAACCTGCTCCACACCAGCCCCATTTCTATGATAAAAATCTGTCTGGCAACTGATGAGAGGAACAATAACAAAGAAACAGAAATAGCACAGGTAGGGGTGGGGGTTCAACATTTCCTCACCCCTCAGAGCTGTGTGTTCCCAGAGAGCAAACAGCATCACCTGAAGGAGCTTTAATAGGTTAGATTGAAGCTTGTATTCACCACCTACCTCCAAGTCTGCTAGGTCCACACAGAGCAGCCCTTTCACCCTGCGCAGCATGACTGGCTCACTGTTATCCACCTTCACTGGAGCTTTAGCTGTTGCCCAACGCCACAAACAGTGCATTGTTATTACTCTAATCTTTCACAGAACTAAAGGATTTTACAAGCAGTCATTATTCTTGTTTTAAATATAGGTTTTCAGAGAAAGAAAGGAGCTCCACAAGACGACAGCAATTATAACAGCAAGAGCTTTCAAGCTTCACAATGTCTAGAGCAAATCACTGAGCAAAAATAGTCCTCACTCTGGACTAGAGGAGTCAGCAGATATTCTAAATTAGAGCCGGTGCTCTATTTCTGACAGGAGAGCCTGGGAGCTTCTGTGCTTCCCTGCGTGGCAGCTTTATTTGGGAGAGGACTGGGGGGAGAGAAGGGAGGTGGAGAAAAAGAGCATTGTTTCTCTAACTGAGCTAAAAGACTGCTTGCAATTAGGCTGGTTTTCAAAGGTGTTATGTCACAGATTAGCACAGTCTTGAAATACTCTCTCCAGCCACACTAGAAAAGTAAAGGGATTCAGAGCCATTCAAAAAGGCAAAACCCCATGAACTCAGGCCTTTCTCCCCGCTGCCCATGACAGGCAGTGGGCCCAGGAGAGCACCTCCTGCATCCTACCTGCTTTTCTCTTCAGATCTCAGAGGTGGGCAGGCAAGGGCTCTGCTGCAGCCATGCTCTGAGACCCTACAGGTACCAGGCAACTTCTCCAACTATTTTCATAGCCTATAAGTCTCAAAAAGAGAGGGCTGTGTGCCTAATATTTTCATATAAGACACATTACAACAATACCTTAGAGATGAAAAGTCATTCCCCAGTGTATCCTTTTCACCAGCCACAGAACCAGGTGTGGAACGTGGGTGTCCCTGTTTTTTATTGTCTGACCTGCTCAGCCATCTCCTTATGGACTCCCTAGACCCCTCTCTCCTCAGTCATGTCACAGGCAGCATGCATAAAGCTAAGGGAAACCATTACATGTTTCTTAATAACTAGCCTATTAAAGCTCCTTCTGTCAGTGGTTTCCATTGAAAGCATTTGGCTGAGGTGCAGCTCACGCTGTGAAATCTGAGCAACAGCAGGAATGATCCCACGATACCTGTAACGCTTCTGAAAGACAACTGCTCCCAGACAAACCTCTCCCCTGCACTGTGCTGTTCGTACCACAAACACCAACACTGGTTGCAGTTTCCTAAGCACTGAAATAACAGGATAAAAAAATCACTGCAAGAACAAAGCTATTGGTTTATAGCCCAGCTATTTCCCCAGTTACAAACCGTTCCAGGATGTCTACTCAAAAACCATGGAATGACCCATGGGTGTTGCAGGTCTCCTGTCTACCTCATACACAGGCTACAGAAACTCTCTGCAGCTGCATGAAATAGGTGCAGAACCATACATTTGGAATAACAGATGCATTTGACTGCTTTGTTCCACCTCTGATGTTTCTGTCCCGGAGAGCAGAAGGAACACCATTCATTACACTGGTCATTGCCTGGGAGGGGGTAGCAAGTGAGCATGAATAAAAATAATAAACAGCTGGAAAATATTCTCTTCCTGCACAGATCAAAAGTCAATTTGTCACCCTTTTTAATGTCACACACAGGGAAGGGCAGCCTCAACCCTCTCTGCTCCCTGAATTAACAGGATGTGGCAGATTTGAACTGTCCACCTCCTGCCCTCCTCCCTCCCCCCCTTTCTCTTCACCTCTTCCCTTCCCCCCTGTGTTCTGCAGCATCACAAAGGATTTAAAAAAGAGCTACAAAGACATTCTTTTAGGCTCAGGCAATTCCAGTAACCTTAGAAACCCACAATAGTTGGGAGCCTGGCAGCTTGGCCACAGCAACAGGCAGCTTTGCTGTTGCCTCATTGCCAGAGCTGCACCTTTCGTGCTACCCAAAACCCGGCTGGGCTGGAGGGTAACATCCAGCAGCACATGCACAATGAATAGTACTAAAAGGAACAGCTTGGTCCTGAACTCATCCTGTTTCACCAGAGTTGGCTTAGTTACACGAGGTCCAAGCTGGAATAACGTCCATGAAAAGCTGTGGAATTTTTCACTCAGGCAGATCCCTGCTGAAGTCAAAGAAAATTTTTGCTTGTGTAAGGATCAAAGGAAAGGGAGTGAGAACACTCTGGTCTGGCCTGCAGAGCCAAAAATGGGGAAAGAATGGAAAAAGCCTCTTCTGCTTGGTTTAGCCATCAGTGGGCTGAGCTCTACTTATATTGCCATTAATGCTACACTGAAGTGATGTGTCCCCAGGGCAGCCATGCCCAGTCCAGGTCCAAGGGATCAATCTGATGTCAGTGCCCTGCAGTCCTGGAGTTCCCAGTAACCCTCTAAACACCACTGGGATACCAGGCTCCCTTCCAAAAAACCCAGAAGTGTCAGAGACAGGAGCTGGGGCTTGGGCTGATCTCATCATTCCCAATTCCAGCACAAGTGTCAGATTATTCTGTGCTGTAAAGAGGCTTTCAGTGATTTGCATGTTAATAATTGAATTGTAAAGATCAGAAGGAGCCATGGTCTGTGAGCATGAACAGCTGATGCTGGCCACCACGGGAGGGTTATTCACTCCATTCTTTTACACTGGTGCAATGCTCTTTGGTAGAGACTTTACTTGTGTGTGTGTATAAAATGAAAAGACCTTATTTGTTTCTGAGCACAGACTCCCACCCAGCCAAAACCCAGATCAAAATCCCCCTGACCATTACTAGGTTGCAGTAATGTTGTAGTCTGAGTGCTGTGTGAGGCTATACAGTTCAAAACCATCAGTCCGCAACAAACCTGTAAACTCTAATGCCCTTTGCTGGTCTGTGTTTAGAGGTTTATTTTGGGATCCTTCTAATTTATAATCATGGCATGTATACTTCTAGAAATAAATAGGCTGTAACAACTCATCATTTTTGCCCATTTGTTGGACATGTCAGTGCATGAACTTCTAAGTCTTGGTCCTTTTTTGGCTAATACTGAATGCAGAGTATAGTATGGTATAGGAATATTATTACCTAACAGGCAGCAAGTGATGAAGTTATGGCATCTTCCTCAGACCAGCAGGCAACAGGAGGGAAGGTCCTGGTGAGGACCTTTGCCTCATACTGAGCAATACAGCTGAGGTGTTGCTTCAGTGATATGAGAAGACCCCTCCTAACTCTGGGAGGAGGACAAAGGGAAGGGAATGTTACAGCATTCCCACAGGGTGACCACTGCTTCCGTGAAAGAGGAAGCTTCCTTTCCCTCACATTCCCACCTTGCCTGGAAATAAGTTCAGGAAACTCCTGTAAACCCAGCATGCAGCTGGAATGTCTCGAAAGGGCAGGAAGGGTCTGTGCGGAGCATTGTTTTCCCCTTACCTGAACAACTTCTTTCCTCACATTGACAATGTCTAACCAGTCGTGGAATCTGGGGTAGCTGTTGAGCTCTGCTGTCCTGTCATTGAGGGGCACACTCAGCTTGCACTGCCGCTGTCTGTGGATGTAGTCAATCAGCTTCACCTGTTGGGATGCAGAGAGGATGCAGTTAGAATGTGTTGTGTCTTCCCGGTGATGTGTGTATGGGACCTAGCAGGAGGGGATGCTGGTTTGGGAGTTTGTCTCTGCCCATTTGTCAATTCAGACAGCAGTGCCTGTTTGTAGTTTGAGGTTTATTAAGAAATGGGTTCATACAAAAGTGATTCAAACTCTTCATGCTGTGAATACAGAAATGCAAATGCCACGTCCTAGAAGGCTCAGCCATCCCTTTGCACTTACACTCCGAACCCAGCTGAAACCAGAGGAACCTTTTAACTGTAACTTCCTAACATGGCTTTGGAACTTAAGACTTAAAAGAAATTACCTTGGAAACCCCACTTGATGGTTCTCAGTCCTAGTACCTGTTTTTGTAAAAAGGGGATGACAGCACTTCCTTTCTCTGCCCTGGCAGGAGAAGTGAGGGGAGCACATTTCTCTTCTTCCTAAAGAAGAGGGGATCTTGGCAACCCCTGGGCTGGAAGTGAGGTTAACCAGGAATACAGATTGGGAATAGAGGCAATAGGAGCAATGAAGAACTGGTATAAATAGAGGGGGAAGGTCCCCTCTCACAAGGCAGAAGGAAGAGGTTGCAGGAAGTTTGAGAACTACTCAATAGCCCCCAGTATGCCAGAAGGCAGCTTCCCAGCTGTGCAACAGATATGTCATGGAAAGAAGGAAGCCAGAAATCACCTAAGCCTCCTCCTTTTCTGGAGGCCTTTCAGTGATGATATGCATTTTGATACACAAACTGCAACCACGGAATCCAGCCAAAGGCAAACAAGTGAGCTGCACATTTGTCAGCCGCGGTGTGTAGGATTCCCAGGGCACTGTGGTATGTTACTGCCTCTTTCCCTGGGTCACCTCATCCCCATTCCTGGGCATACCTCAGGGTTGCTAAGCACTTTGGGAAAGAAGCAAGATTGCAGAGTGGTTCTGAAACTGGTACAACCAGCACAGGCCCTGACAGGTTTGTGTGTAAAAGTCACGGCTCGGCTCCTCGGTCTGACTGTGGTCTGTTAACTTTACTGTAGTGCCTCCCATCAGGCAAGATCCATATTCCTGAAAGAAGGATATCAGCATACTTTCTAATGCTAGAGCTCCATGCTTAGTTATATGTAACTTTAATTTTATGCAAATGCCTTAGAAGTAGCACATGACCCAGTACAAAGCAGGGAACTGAAAGCACTGACAGTGGCAAGAAGAGGTGTGGGAATCTGTTCCAAAACCCACAGTGGAAAGCAAGAAGCACTGAGCAGCTATTTGTAAGTGGAAAATCCAAATTAAGTAAAAGGGATTATACAAAACTGTATGCCCCACATACACATATGCAGTATCATAAGGACAGCACGCTGCTTTGAGGAAGGATATTCCTGAAGGTACAGTGACTATTCTTGCATTCCCCACTAAAGTTCTCCTCACCCATTCAAACATTACCCCAGAGCATCACATTTAATGGGTAAGAGAATGGGCCTGGGCTGCAGGGAGCTGGATTCCACTCCCAGCTCTGCCAGTGACCCGCTGGCTGACCATGAGCACAGTAACTAGTGTGCCTCCTCCTCCCCGCTCTGCCCATGGCTCTCTGGCTCCTACTGCACCAGCTCCCTGGAGCACGCTGTCATCCTCAGCTCCTTCTGTACCGCTCAAGAAAACGTGGGTTCAAGTATTTTCACTTGACAAGTCCTATCCAAAGCATAATCTCCTAGAAGGACACTGCTGGAAGGCTCTCTGTGCAGCAGATTTCAGTGTCAAACTTCTCATCGTCACTGGGACATAACAGAAGGGGAAAGCAGGCTGACAGCACAAGCCTGAGGATCTCGGATCGCCAAGTCCCGTTTTCCCATGGTAACTCCTTCACATTTACTCTTCAAGTCCAAATTTGTTGTCTATAAATAGTGTATGCGAATTCTCTCCCACCCTCCTCGCACCACGCTTCTCCCCTAGGATGAGTTTAATTTTGTTATTTCCTGCCCAGACTTTAACTAAACTACAGGGTTAAGCTTTAATGGCTGAGCTCTTGCAAAACCCTTTTCTGAGAATATCATAAAAATTCTGGGTTCAGTGACGCACATAAAAAGCCACAAACAACATGCAGGTCTCCAACCACAACCTAGACAGAGCGATAAAGCCAATAGTAAGCTACTCACTGCCTGCCTGCCAAACGGCACATCCTACTCATCACAAATGGCAAACCCCACAACAGAAGCGGCGATACTCCAACTGCCTCAAACCCACAGAGATGGGAAAGAACAAGAGCAGAGACAGGATATGGAGCAGCTGGAGTACGTGGCTGCTCGCAGGGTGTGCTCCAACAGAGCCCTCCTCCTCTCACTCTGCTGTAGCTGATGGCCAGGACACCCCGTTCTTGTTTGCTCCAAGAACTGCACATGCTGCGAGGTCTGCTCCTGGGTGCACGCTGATCTCCTCCTACTGCACTCCTACAATGAATGTCCCTTCACACAGCCTGTGTGAGAATCAGGCCCAAGATGTTTAGGCAAAAGCTGCCAAGCTTGTACTTTCTTATTTATTATACAAACTAAACAGCAGATCTCTTGAGATACAAGTTTACCCATTTCCAGGACCTTAAGCCAACGGTTGGGAGTTCAAATGGTGATGAACAAAAGCTAAACACACACAAGTTCTTCAGTTCACTTCGGCAGGCATGGCACAAGAAAGCAATGGCACCTGTGAAACCACTGACACTGGGGTGCAGAATTCAAGACCCCTTGCCAAGCAAGGAGATATGAGTTGGAAGAATTCAGTATTCCAGCTGGAGCCCAAAAATTACTGACCTCTGGTTCATTGATCAAAATCACATCCTGACTGTCAGGGAATGTTAACAGTGGTGGTCCCTAACCAGGGAAATTGCTTCACACATTTGGGGGTCAAGTTTCTTGTCAATTGTGGTTTATTCATGTTTAGAAAAGGGGCATCTTATTCCAGCAGGCACGGAAAGGGAAGCACATTAAACCTGCTGCAGCTTTTGCACTTGGCCCAAACCCAATCGGTCTGAATTGAACACAACACATCCAAATAACCTGGGAGGAAGACAAGGAGGATGGAAGAGTGCATTTATCTCAAGTCTTGCCTAGCTTTTCACATGCCTTCAACCCATGTATCTTGGAATACTCTATAAATGCAGAAAGAAGAATTCAGTTCACACAAAAAGGAAACAGAGGCACAGAATGGGAATTATACATTAGGCATCTTGTGGGCAGCCAGAGGGTTTCTCCCTTATCAATGTGCAAGCCCAGATTTCTTCAGAACATCAAGAGTTTGAGCCCACCTTTGTTTCAGTCACACATTTCACAACCAAATGCCATGTTTTCACACTTTCACAAAAGATTCTGCTCGCTGATGCGGCAGCTTTTCTCCAGGACTTGAAACATATGCAATGTTTAGAAGAGGGGGGTTCACAATACCTAAACCAAACAATTGTCATTTAATCAACAAATCAAGCACATGTTCAAAAGCAGATCATATTTCTCCTGTCCCAGGAGATGAAATCTCATGGAGTCTGAAAGCACTTGAAAAGACAATAACTATGAGCTCACACCAGTGCTCGGGAGCCTACAGCCACTCACTGCCCTGCAATTTAACAAGCTGGCAGCTGAAGCTTTAAAAGGATCAGATCAATGCATGACCCAGCTCTTACATGTGGCCAAGAGAAATGCAAATCAATCTATCTTCCTCCAGACAGGAATTAATCAGGAAGGAACTCCTCTATTAACCTCCTGCCAGGAACAGGCCCAGAGGGCAAGTGTGCGCTCCCGAAGCACCAGCAGTAGCTGCTGTGGGTGCAGGACACTGCATCGGGAGGTTCTGCCCTTCTGCACCCTGAACCAGAGACAAAACTTCTGAACTCAGAGCATGCCTGCATGGGACACTGGGGAAAGGAAGATGAGTCACTGTAAGGCATCCAGTGAAAGTGGATTCACTTCACACCTTTAGCTGACTCTTATCTATTTTCCCCAGTGCTGTTATATAGAGAAACTCTGGGCCAGGCAAGAAAAAACCCTTGAGCAACCTGAGCACTGAAGAGAACATAAAAAGGTCAGAATCTGACTTGCCAAGTTTGTCTCTGAAGTCATGCTCAGCAACCATGTGAGAGCATGATAAAGATCTCAGCAGCATCAGGAGCCCGGCAGCGGTGCGGGTGTGCTTCAGGACACCTTTGTCAGCGGAGTTAAAAAGGCAGAAAGGTGCAGCTGAATTGATCCATGCAAAGGGAAGGACCAGTGTTTCATTTCAGACCTTCTTCCTTGGGTTTGGAAAAGATGATCATAACAGAGCTAATAAGTCACCTGGATACCAGGGCGGGAATACCGAATCTATGGAAAGTAGCAAATACCAAAGCAGCAGAAGTGCTGGTCAGGGCTCTCTGCCTTTAGGGCCAAAGCGCAGCCATACCAGGTGTGTCCAAAATCAAATGTCTCTGCAGCTCCTGCACCACACTACCCAACACTGAACTGCTCCTTTTGTGAACTTAAGCTTCCAGCAGCTGATTCATGTGAAAGCCTCCTGGCTATCTGAGCTGTTATCATCTGATCACAGCATCACCAAGCGGCAACCCAAGACTCAGAAAGTCTCATTTCCCCTCTCTGTTCAGAGAGCTAAGTTGTTCTGCATGTAGGTATAAAAATACCTTATAACAGCATGGACTATTCCCTTTCCAGTATAGGGCGAACTAAACTAATACCTGATTTTGAGTGGTTTAAAACCAAATCTGCCTGGTGAGACAGGGAGAGTGGGTCTGAACCCTTTTAACATGGCATATGCTTGTTTAGCAGTGCAAACTCATCCAAACCTGTTCATAGAACATTTCGTTCAATACAGAAACCCATCATTCCCATCTGTGCTTTCATTAGGAACACTCAAATGATGCAGGATTCAGCTGGAGAGCCTTATAATCCCACAAACTTTAAGACATGTTGAATTCAGCATGGAATTCAAACAGCCCTGTTCAAGGCAAGCACAAAAGCTGTACAGGAAGAAAATGCACAACTCAGAATCAGAAAATGAAAAAAAAAGACATTTCAAGATGTCGTGGTTTAAACCCAGCCACGCAGCAATTATTTGTAGCCTAAAAGAATGAGGCTGCTCAATTTCTCATCCATGTGGCTTTGCCCTCAAAACCAGGAGAACTGAATCCACTAACGGATGGTACTTCAACATCTGTCTTCATCAGCCCTATATGAGTAAGGCCATGCCAGCAGATAAAACATTACAAAGAACTATCAGGTAGCAGATTCACTTGTTTATTTGAGATGATACCCGTGAGGAGGAGCTCGCACTGTCAGGCACTGATCTGCAGTTTGTGGAATTCACGTTCTCTTCCTTGGACCCAGCTGATCCCTTCAGCAGGACTCCAAAGTGTGAAGCTTGGCTTCCAGCTCTGCTCTGCTGAAACAGTGGCCAGAGCACTCGCTTCCTTGGCTCTGTTTTCTGTCCCCACTGATGATACAGGGCAATCAAAGGCACCAGGTATGTAGGTTACCGCTATGCTGGACCACTGCACAGCTCCCTTAGAAGCAGACAGTTTGTAGAGCAGAGCCACTGCTTTGAGTGCCCAAACCAGCTTAAGACCATTAACATACTCACAAGACCCCATGTGGCTGCACCTTATTAAAAGTAAGAAAGAGGAAGAAGGATTAAAAATCATTTGCACAAAGTGAAGGAGCAGCTCTAAAAACAGGTCACAAAAGAGCGAACTCTCAGTGCTCTGATCTAACCACCAGATCATGGCAGCATCGACTGCACCAAAGCTGCTGAAGCACAGAGGAAATCAGCACGACGACAGGACGGGAACAGGCGCTCCAAGTGGCACCAGAACTCCCTGGTCCCATCTGCAGGTTGCCAGGGCAGGGAGCATCACATCACTGGGTCACTCACATCAGCAAGAGGCTGGTTCAGGGAGTTCCAGTGCCACCAGTCTCACTTGCAGCAGCTTATGCACAGGAACAGCCGAGTGCTTGTGTGAAACCCGGGCACCTGGGCTGGCCTGAGGACTTTTGGTTTTGCTTATAGAAGAAAGGAAATAGTTCCTCAATGCATTGCTAAACAAACGCTGCAAAACAGCACTCAGCACAAGCAGAAAAGTGCACAGAGAAGATCTGCAGAAGGAGGGGGAAAACCTGAAGAGAAATCAGTATATAAAAGCACAGAGAGGTAGAGGGATAGGGAGAGCTGGAATACCAGATGGATGGATTTTCCTTTGAACCTTCAGTCATGCCTGAGGCTGACACAATAGCCACTGCCCAAACACTACAGTATGTTATTTCTGCTTTGTCAGATGATGCAGACGACATCATTTCTGGGTCACTTGAAGGCCACATACCACTGCTTTTCTCTCCTCTTCTTTCCTTTTCACAATCCCAGCAACTGAGAGCTGTAAATACTCAGCTGAGGCCTCCCCAGCGAAGAGCATGAGTGGGAGGATGAAACTGCACAAGCAAGTGGTTCCCTGTGCTTGAAAACGATTCTCTTCAAGGATTTCATCCTGGAGAGGCACCCAAGCCTAATGCAGCTACAGGAACAGTCCTTTGCTTAAATATCAAAGATTTCACACCCACTGAACACTAAAAAGGAGCGCCCTCCCCCTTCCTTTTTGACCTCAGGACATGCAACTGCAACAGAATAGTTGAGAGGCCCTGCAGGACTGAGAACTTACCATTTACTGAGCACAACCCTGCTGCTGCCACATCAGATCTGCAGCTCAGCCTCCTCTCAGCTCAGACTTCTCTCCAGCACCCATCTAGCTTTCTTCGTTCAGCCATACTTCATTAGGCTTAACTGCATTTCCATATGGAGCACAGGAGGACTAATTCTTCCCCTTGCACGAAGCATGTATACTGAAGGATATCATCACTTCAGACTGGCCTACAAACCTGCTAAGGTTTCCCATCCACTCACTACATTAGTGCCTGTGCCATTTAACAGGCTTATGGGTTTACCCTGCTATGAAGAATACTTCTGTCCAGGCACAGCACACCTCCTGTTCTCGCTATATGATCTCTTCCACAGGGTCCCCAGACCCTGTATCTCTGTTCACATGCAGCCTGATCAAAAAGAGTTCAGACAAACCCAGTGACCATCTGGAAGAGAATCACCATCAGTCCAGAGCCTGGTCCTCAGCAGCTGAGGCTTCACAAAGCCTAGTTCAACACAGTCTTGGCCCTCAACCAAGGTCTTTAACAATAAGTTAACAAGCATCTGTCAGAAATGTACTAGGCAGAGCGGCTCATGCCTTTGGCAAGAGAGCAAAAAGGATCTCCTGAGATCCCTTCCAGGGATTCTGTGTTGGCTGAGACACTGACCTGCATTGCAACAGCACTGAAAAACTCCCGAGAGGCTCAAGAGCGCAAAGCCTTCTGTCTCCATGCAGCAAGCAAACATCAGCCCTGAGTAAATCCTCCTGGACAGCTGGGGAAACCTCAGCTCAGATCCTTCCTCTCCTTCCTGTGCCTTGCACGCTCCCAAGCAAAACCACTGCAGAGCCCCTGCAGACTTCAATAGCGAGTTAGGAGCTTACATGCTTTGATGGTTCCACATCTTACAGTCTTCAAGGCTCAGTTCCTGGTTCATTAGAGCATACACAGTGCTCTAACCCTGCTTCACACAGCCGGCGAAGAGGGAGGAGTTTAGAAGGTGCTCGGATGCTAATGCAACCCAGGCTTCTCAAAGGATGGCAGGTGAGCAAGTACTTGTCCAATTTAGCTGTGCTAGCCCATAAAGCTGTAGAGAAGTGAATGCAGCTCAGAGATAACACTAATATTATGCTTCTCCCTAGAACTATAGTTATTCAGTGTCTTGGCAAATTCATTGCATCTCTCCTCACATAAAGAAAACTATCCCACATTCCATTCCCATTTACAGTGACTGCAGCCAGAAAGCAGCAAGTGATAGGGAGAAAGATTATGAAAGGTTCATAATCTGGGAAGGAAGCAGCAGCTCATGTTTTGGGCATCGGGGCTGTGTTACAACTCACAGATATCTCTGTAAGATTTAAAACTTAAAAGTGCCTTTAGAAAGCATATCCTCCATCATTTTTATGACTGCACTCATCGTTCTCACACATCTGTAAAACAATTCTCAAGTACATTTGGTTGTCTGGTGGGGGAGGCAAAGAACCCAACAGCCTGTGCATGTGTGAACTTACAGCACAAATACAGAATTAAGAGTTTACAGCAAAAAATGTAAAGCCAGACATTTCCTTCAGCAAGGTCGGGAAGGGAATGACTAATTCTGGGTCCCCAGCACATTCTTGCACTTCCCTTTCCTCCCAGTTGCAAGCCTCATCCTGCAAGGTACTAAGCACCGCAGAGACAGCAAGGGAGCACGGAGCAGGACACCGCATGTGTAGCAGTACTCTGAAGGAACTGAGCTCCTTTAATGAAGCAGTTTACTGCCCAGGATGCTGTCCCTAATCCCAAAAGGGTTTTTCTTTTCCTCTGCCCTCCCTACCATCTCCCTTCAGTCTTCCACCTTTCTATTTGTGTAGCCTCAATAAAACACACTTCCATTCCCTCAGGTACTGGCTGGGGAATGAGGTGGATTAGCAGCTTGCTCTCAACAGGGCTTGGACCAAGGGAAAGAAACAAAACACAACAAAATCCAGTCCTCTGGTTCTTTGACTCGATTACCTGCACACTTCAACAGTTCCAGCTTCCCCTCCTCATCCAACACACACTTCCCCAACCTGCTGCTTTGGGGAATGAGACTGGGGAAGAGAAAGTCAGACAGAAAGAGAATCTTAGACAGAAGAGTTTAAGCCTGTGCAGGAGCAGGTTGCAGGTCTCAGAGCTGAAGATGTTACATCTCTGCACCCCGGGGAATCTCAGAGATAATATGTTATTCTCTGAAATGCTCCAAATTATTAGCTTTCCACCAGAAAGAATGGAGCTATTTTGGCGAGGACTGGGGTCACATTTCTCCTTTCACAGGCACTGCCTGAGAAAGCTGCCATGGCTCACTGCTCACATTCTGTCCTTCCAAAAATCTGTCTTGCTGGTTCCCGTTTGCCCAGAGCAGCCACATGGGGTTTCAGTCATTCGTTCAAGCACAGAAATGGTTAGAGTGGAGACACCTGAACTCAAGATTCCCACCCACAAAAAGAACAGTTTCAGTTTGTGACTCTGAGACTTTCATCCAGACATTGTTGTGCCCATTTAGAAAGTGAAGGAAAATACAGCTGCTGACCTGGGAACAGTTGTATGGGGGAAAATACACAGGAGACTGATAAGCAACAATTGGCCGTACAACAGACAGCCTTGCAACAGCTATTTGGCATCATAGAGCAGCCAGGGAAGATTTTAATCAACACTTGAAAAATGATCACACACATGCACAAAGACAAGCTCCAAGATGAGGATCCTTAAGCCAGATACAATATCCATTACTTTTGGGACTTTCCACAGAAGCTCCACACAGCACATTTGTCCCTGTGCCCCGTCAGAGCAGGAGCTGGCCTTTGGGTTGGTTTTTCTTTGGTTTTGTTTAAGAGAAGTGTATTGTCAGTGTCACTCAGTGAAAACCAAGCCTTCCTAACCAAGTGGGTTAGGTAGGTTGCTCATTTTCAAAGGGTTCTATGGAAACAGATCAAAGCTCTCAAACTGTATTTTTCCAATAGAAACCTGCATTAAATGTAATACAAGGAAATGTGCCTGTGCAGAATCAGAATTGAAGCATTTTGTGTATGTCTGTGTGTGAAACCTGAGCCTGAGTTTTCTCCTCAGCTGGGGACTGGGAAGAAATCTTTGGGCTAGAGCTCATTTGCCACCCTTTCCACCCAGATCACTGCAACAGTCAGAAAACAATCCCAGCGCATCACCCTGTAGAATCATTTCTAAAGTGATCTATACGCTTGTTCACCTTCCTCCCCTTTCTGTGCTGAGCTTTGCAGTGTTTTACATCTTTCACTTTTCATGTTGTACAGTCTCCTTAGGAAACACTCTTCAAAACACTTCATCACCCCTTTTGCATTCCATGTGCTTAGTTAGGTCCTTTTTGTCTTAAAGTATCTCTGATCATCACCTGGTGAGTAAATCCAGCAGCCTCTGGGCTGCTCCATCCGAGGAGGGGCTGCTGAGGGACAGCAACCAGACATGAGAAAAAACCATGACTGCTTAGGGGAAAATAAAAAGCCATTGTAAGAAGCCTGTGTGCTATTCTGTACTGGAAATCCTCCCCTCCTCAGGAGCAGGGGAAAGACAAAGGGATTCTATGTTGTATCTTTCTGCCTGTGAACTGACAGTTCTGAGTGCTGGATATAAATTCATTCCTTAAGCTTTGAGACTTCACTGCAGCAAACCAGCTCTTGGTTGCTACACAAAGATCACTCATGGGATTTTTAGAGTCCTTTAATTTACAGTGTTTAATTTTGATCCTTCCAAAAGGGACTGAATATGTTAGTCATTGAAAATGCTAACTTCTTTAGGATGCTTTGAAAACTGAAACACCACACCTATACAGTGGAAGACTAAACACTAATGGTACCCTACTGCACCTCCTGCTAGATGGGATATAAAACCCTGCTGGGAGTAAATCTTACAACACTCCTCCAGTCTAACAAGGCCAGAAATAGAAGGCCTGCAGAGAATACTCACCTCACATGTTTAAGTACAGGGACGGGGGTTCTGTGTTGTGGTTCGGTTTTGCTGGGTGTGTTTTTGTTGTTGTTTTCCTCCTTGCAGTGAAATGGAGGAGGGAGATGGCTGAGAAAATCACGTGGGGTGTTTTTAAATATGTCAACTGTAGGAAATTGCTTAACTGGAATGTGGCAACTTGCCACGATCTCTGAAAGTGTCTTAAAACAGCAAAGCAGCTTTATTTTAACGAGCTGCAATGAGACCGCACTCTCTGATTGTCAGAAAGAACAAAACACACTAAACCCGCTCTGTTCAAAATGCTTTGAACCTACAAAGCAAACTTCCTTATTTCAGCTTTTAAGAGGAAAAGGGAAAATCTTTGGTATGTTCTGCCATGGAGCAGGGATCTGAGGTTTCAGTTTGCTCATCAGTTCTGCAGAACACTTCCAGAGTGCTATGGACAATGTGCTGAGGCACAAAATACAGGAATGAAAAATCTGTGCAATCATATCCGGGATTCAGCTGCCAAGCAGAAAGCAGCTCCCCCACAGCTCAGCTCTCGAGAAGGCTCCTAAAGCAAGTTAAAATAAAACGGAGTCAGTGGATTCGAGGAGTTTTCTTTATCTTTCCCCTAGGTCTGGCCTGTCAGTAGTAAGTGGGATTCATACTGAGTTTGCTTCCCCAGTCAGCTCGCTCTCAGAAAACAAACACGAAGCCCACACAACTTATCATTCTGATTCCCCCTCTTTGTGTCCTCAGGTTTGCCTCCCTGTTCTCTCAAGATCAGGATCATCAGAGTCTCAGGAGATCTTCTGTGAGGTGTAGTGGAAGACAACAGTAAGGGAAGGAGCACCAAGCCTTAGGACATGCCTCCCATCAGTGAAGCATCCCCAGGCCTCCTCTCATGCAATAGGGTGAGTAAGCACATCTCCCTGTTAGGTTACAGCACAATGAACACAAATTCCAGTGATGCCTGAGGTAGCCTCAGCTGAAGAATCACTTCTCCAAAGCACTCCTGGTTTCCTAGTGTAGAAGTGTATTCCCTTCACTGTGCTGGCTGCAGAAGGGCTGATGATTCATGAGATATAACACACTTTGAGAAATTTACTTCCATGCAATCAGGAACAAAGGAGAACAGAATTCTGGATAGCCAAGCACCCCAAAACACAGTGGGGACAGGTGGGACTTCCCTGCAGGGGACTACGGGTAGAAAACCCCTCTCTGAAACTCCAGCACTGTCCCCTGAAGCAGTCCGTGTTACTGTAATGAGAATGAAGGACTAGTTGAAGAAGTTTGGGTTTAATGTGAGATGGAGGGAAATGTTCTGAAGCAGAAGAATGGTGTTGCAGGATGGATGTATTGATTGTCCTTTTCCTGATTTGGTTTGGCAGTTTCTGGGGTGAGCGGTGTGCATAAGCTCTACTGGTTTGCTCTGTTATAAAACTGCTGTTTAGTTACTGGGTTTCTTTGACTGTGTTGAATGAGGTTTTGTACTGGACCCATTCTCCTTCCTTCCTACTCCCCCTGCTATTCTGCAGGGACACGGACAGAAAGAGCGAGGCAACAGGAAGAGTAGGAGTCACCTCTACAGAGACAAAGCAGGATATGATATCCAAGCTGGTGTCTCCCTAAAGGAAAAACTATAGCAAAGTGTAGCTGTTAATCTTTGATTGGAAACTGTTAATTTAATGACATCAATGGTGCTTTGTAGGAGAAACTTAAGTATTAACTGCATAGAACTTAAATTAGTGACTGTTC
Source organism: Agapornis roseicollis (assembly GCA_002631895.1). Taxonomy (NCBI): domain Eukaryota; kingdom Metazoa; phylum Chordata; class Aves; order Psittaciformes; family Psittacidae; genus Agapornis; species Agapornis roseicollis. The sequence goes on from NDXB01005101.1 coordinate 352,063, forward strand.
TGATGGACTCTGGCTAAACAAAGCTCAAACACTCTAGTGGTACCTGATGGAGCCTTGACTTTGCTAAACTTTGATCTTACCAAGTACTGGTGCTGCTCCTACCTGAGAGCATCCAGCTCCCGCAGTCTTGGTGCTCTGCTCAGAGTGGGACAGAGTGTCTGGAAACCAGTGGGACCTGTTTGTCCAGCTCCGAGGCTCCCCTTCCCCACTGTGGCTGCACTGCCCTATTAAACTTTGCCTTTGAATTTAACAGCCTATGACACTGGTTTGTTCCCATGAGCTGCCTGACCTCTGTTTCCCAGGGCAGCACACAGATTACTAGCTGGGACAAGGCAATGCCACTGAATTACCCTAAGGTAGCCTCATCTCCAGGTACAGATACTGAGCTGTATCAAGCATCATTTCTGCCTCAGATCTGCGTTAGCATGCAGCAATGTACAGTTGAAGGAGGCTTTACTGCTAGTAGCCAAGCACCTTTACTAACTCAGTGCTCCCGTGCTGACTGTAGTTACAGTCAGATCACTGATGTTGGTTTGGACTGTACAGACACCCAAGACAGTACCCCAATGCTAGAAGTTCATATTCTGAGGGTAATGATTCACCTAGTTCAGCCTCTTTAATCCCCAGTCTAGGAGAGCATGCCAACTTCTGAACACACCTGCCTTCAAAGCTAGGGCCTTGGGTGATCTTGTCTGTGAAGGATTCCTAGTAGTGTCCTAGATAATAAGCAAACAAAAGAGCATTGCAGTTAAGATGACTAGCCTGGTTAGTGTAGGTAGGATGCCTGAACTCTAGAGCAGCAACACCCACACACATACCACCACAGGGGTGTGACTGCAGGTGTAATTGCTCACGCCATTAGTCTCCAATAGCCACATCTGCTGGGGCCACTGACATCTGGTCCCAACCCAGCCAAGTAATCCTGATGTGTTCTATTCAGCCATAGCCCAGTTCAAACATGTACTGAGACAAAGCTAAGAACTGTCCTCAATACATCTCTATAGAGACTAAAAAGGTAAACTTCCACTGGTGTTTTAGAGCTTAGTCCTCCATGTACACCTTTTCTACTGGAAGGGACTTTACTTAGTTTAGTATGGATGTCTGAACCGCTTCGACTCCAGCTTGCTATTCCTGTTTAGATGTAACACTTGTGTATGAAGCTAAGGAAAACTGACCTAGAGTTTGTTTATGCTTTCAAATAGTATATGTTCTGTGCTGGAAAAGAGCACCTCTAACCAGACTGACTCTGTACTACAATAATAACTGGAAATGAACTCTGGACCATTGGTTCCCAGCCACTCTGTGCTAGATCATGTTGCGTAAATAATAGCCAAGTCTGGGGGCAGGGAACGCACAGTGACAGAGAGCAACCTGCTTTCTGCAGCCTTCTTGTAGCAGCTGCAGAGTGCTTCAGACCAGTGATGATAAACATGAAACCAACAAGCACAGCAATGGGAGAAAGGGAGAGGAAAAACTTTTTGGGTTACACAGCAGCTGAAAGGAATGAGGCTATAAAGCCAATGTTCTGTAGTTTCACTTTAGCTCGAACCTTGAGACTAGCAGATAACCTGGCAGGAGTGTGCTCCAGATATCCAACCCAGATAAGCAATGCTAAGGCTCCATTTGTCTCATAACCGTGCCATCCGTAACAGCCATTCCAATGTTAGATTTACAGTGCAATACAAGTGCAGTAAAGTCCCCTTTTATCCCAACTTCCACATTGTCTTGTCCCTCAAATACTAAGTAACTGAGTACCAGCCATTCTCTGAAAGGTACCTGCCCGGCTACTTGCCAAGAGAGGTTAGAAAACCTGTGGCTAACTGAAATGCTCTCACAAACTGGCTGGCTGCTTTCAGTTCCCTTCAGCTGAGACTACGGTGTGCTACGCTTTCACTTACAGACACCAAAACTTCCCTTCTTGCTGGTCATTCTGGAGAATGAGGAAGGATAAAAGAGCACAAGTTAAGTGTAAACAGTCCTCCCTCTTATTGCAGGGGGGGAATTGTAGAGTACAGAAATTCTCACCCCAATTGTTCATTGTAAGGAGCCTTTCAAAATGTGCATCCAGTGTGTCTACACAATAAGAGTGTAAATTAGTCTTTTCCTTCACAAAAAGCTTATGACAAATGATAATGACAAGACACAATGGTCTGCTAAATTGTCCCTTGGTCCCTTATGGGACCTCCCTGAACATCACTTCCTAAATTCAAACATCTGCACTTATCCACTGAAAAGATACACGGTTTGTGTCATGGGAGAGTCACTTTCCTACATGGTATCCTTGATTCCTAACTATACTGATAGTTCATTATCAGCCTCAGGGAAAGGTTCAAGCTCTTAAAAATGCAGAGAAAGATCTTAAGAGGAATTGGACTTTAAAGCATTCCTGTCATCATTTCAAGTGGCAGAGATTTTAAAGCCAGGTATGAACAAAGGAAATCTTTATACAAACAGTGAATATTATTTAGGTCATGGGTAGCAGTAGTTGCATGTTATGGGGACATGGATGAGAGCATCATGTAAGAGATTTCTTGCCACCTATATGGCTCAAAAGGTTGCAACACAAATACAAGCTGGTTCTGGATGCTGTGAAGGGGCTGAATGAGCTGGAGCAGCAAAGCTGATACACAGAGATAGGAACTAGGAAGAAGGCAATAAAGGAGGGTCAAGAGCAAGACACAGGCTTTGAAAGGTAGAACAACTCTGATAGCATACTGTCATTGTCAAGGTGTTATGTCAATTTACTATGGTATTGGTCCTGTATGTAAGTTAGTAGCCCTTGTCACATAGTCTTGTAATCTTGGTAACAGTTCTCTGTCCTTATGCAGTGGTGTGGACAGGTGGCAAGTTACAGCATTTGGTCTCGAAGCATCCTCCTTTTGAGGGCAGGGCACTTTCTGTGTGAATGATTCAGGTTTTTATAGGATGGAGTCCTGCAGTGACAGAACAGCTGGAAACAGGATTCTGACAATCACTGTATTCCCCTTTAAGCTCAGTTCTAAATATTGTGCAAGATCACTACATCAGATTTTGTACTTGACTGTGCAGCTACAAAGTCTGCACAATTTCTGCATCAACTTTTATAGATCAGATGTAGAGGGTAAGCCAAGCCAGTATTTACTGCCTTAGCATGCGTATGGCAGAAATAAAATCACAGTGAAGTTACTGGGCTGATGTCAGATATGGCCTTCATAGTGTGTTAAATAGCCTTTCTCCAAACACCCAGTTGAGATTTGTGCTTCAAAATGAATATTACCCTCCCCTGCCTAGTTGAGATCACAAAACTTCAGCTGAGCTGTATTTCTGTATCTCAGCACTATGAACCCATCAAGTGAAGCAGGACACCACCAAGAACCTGCAAAACTATTCTTTTAAATACTACACTGGAAGGAATTTGACAGAAACAAGAGAGACAAACTCTTCCTCAAAAGGACTTAGTAATTTTCCAGTAATGAATGGAAACTGAGCTGCACCCACAGACTGCACACTAAGTGTTAAACACATACCCAAGCTCATGCTCATTGTAAATACCAAATAAGCATAACAAATACCTGGAATGAGGTTTCCATAGCTGACAGATCTGTAAGACTGATTATATGTCTTCAAACTGCACCTCACTTCAGAGGCTATATGTAAGCAGGAATAGCAGATGGTCATTGCTGGGTTCCTCTCGTGCTGGAGCTCTCACAAAGAGTGGGAGCTGAACTGGGGAAAAGTAATGCTGGTGAAACAAACATCCAACAGCATGGAAGGAGATGAGATATCCTATAGCTGTAAAATTATCACCACTTAAGGGACAGGTGAAATGAGGCAGAGAAAGACTCCTTCTGTATTCTAAAAATACCCACTTTCGCACTTTATTATCCACTGCTATTTGAGTGTTGTTTTTTACTACCTTGCCCATTCAAAAACCACTTACTTTACATCAGACCAAGCCTGAAGACAGCACAACAGCACTTCTGTTTAAATACCTGGAGCTTCAAGTGAGGGTCAAGGCCACACTGTTTAAGGTATTCAACCTTGAAAGGCACTTATAAAAGAACTGAGCCAGCAGAGACTAGAGCTAAATTCAGCTCTTACCCTAGTTTTGAACTGCTTCAACAACTTTGTTTTCTGCACAGTCACACTCAGTTTCTACTATTGTAAAGGAAAATGGGCTCACATAACCCCAAGGAACACAAGCAGGGTCCTAAGTTAAAGCCAGCTGTACTCTTTGCTACAGATATGTCACTGATGTGATCCCTTTAGCAGACCAAGTGTTCCATCAAGTGACACAGCTGTAAATAATTCACCAGCAACCCCATAATAGTTGATTAAAACCTACTGAAAGAAGATCTAATTAAATTGTCCATAAAGAACAGATCCTGATATGACAACTGTGTAAGAGGCAGATGGCAAGCAGAAGCTCATCAGAACATGAGAGAATAATTTAGCAGAAGGTACCTTTATCTGTACTGAGCTGTGGTGATCCCCACCTGTCTGATGCTGGCTGTCCTGGAGGTCATTCCTTCTTTCTGCCTTTGGGCATCTGAAGTGACAGCAAGAGTACTGGCTGTCCTCAGGAGTGGCATTTGGGTACCTGTAGAGTAAGTACCTAATCTCTTAGGCAACCAGGTTAGAAAGTGCTTACTGCATGTGTTAGTGATGAGCAGCAGACAGCAGGTCAAGTTCGGAACTGCAGGAGGCACGGAACAGGCAGTCTTTTTATAGAGGAAGTAGAGAGGACTGTGGGTGGCAGTGAAGCCATGAAGGAGTACAGGACTTGGTAGCCAGCACTGTAAATGCTGCAAGAGGTGGTACCAGGCTTCTTAGAGGCAAAGACTTCAAAATATTTTTTTCTCAGAGAAATGAACCTTTCTTACTGATAAATTCAAAATCCCTCATCTATCAGGATGGCTTCCAGATTTTCTCCGTGTTCTCTGCCCCAAAACTTGAGGCCAGGCCAATCTCAGAGCCACAGCTACTTGTATTAGGGGCTGAAGGCTCAGCATTTAAAACTCTAAAGAATTCCAGCAATGTGGAGACTTGCAGTGCCTGCTGGTACTGTTCCCACAGCACTGAGGCTTTGTCAGGAAAGCTGACACAGACCATGCTGCTAACCCACCCTCCAAAACACTGTTGGAGTGTGGAGACTTTATACTGTGCAGCATAAAGGCGCCATGCCTGGATTGAAGAGACCTCACACCAGGCTCCTCTTGTCAGGAATACAGGAAGACAGAAAAGGCTGAGCCAGCCTATTTACATATAAGATCTGTAAGGAGTGAAAGGGAGAGGCAGGGATCAGACCACGCATTTCCTCATGTGTTTCCCCTTCCCCTCTGCAGAACTGTGGAATATTGCTGAGTCAGGCTATGGCTGTGGGGCCTCGGGGACTCTGTTCACAAGGCTTTGGCCAGAGGGAAAAGCTGAGTGGCTGGGAAGGCACTGCTGGGTAGAGACACTCAAGCTGTATGGGGCACCAACAGCAGGCACAAGCAGGATTCATTGGGCTCAAGGTACAGAGTGGAGCTCTGCCTAGGAAAGACTAAGAACCGGCAACATTTTGCATTAACAGAACTGGAAAGAGGATGCAGGTTAAGCCTAGCAGAAGGATTTAGCTAGTCCTGGCTAAGTTAGAGCAATGAAGGTAGACAGAGACGAGCACAGACGCTTCTCTGAGCTACCAAGCAGCCTGCTCTTCCCAAAGACCTGCACATCAGCAGTGTTAACCCTGAACTTTGGGCAAGAGCACCCACAACCCTGCATGGTCAGCATGTTTTCCAGCTCTTACTGTCCAATTCCTACAGGACCAGGCATGCTGTCACAAACACCAGCATGGGTTGATGCTTCCTCTCCTCAGTCTTCCTCACCTCCCATTCCAAATAGCTCCTAGTTGCTCCACTGCATCCAAGTTGACTACCACAGCAACAAGATTTCTGTACATAGCTTTAAGAAGGAATATCTTGTAGTTGTCAGCTCTGCATCTTCTCCCAGTGCTGCCACAAAAAAACTGGATACCTCGAAGCCAGTTGTTAAACCTCTCCCAACAACAGTTCAAAAGGACACTGAAAAATCTGTTAGTAAAATGCTATAGGCAGGATCTGCCCCTTCATTAAGGAACATGGAAAAGGCAGTTTGAGTGGACCCCAGAGAGGAGCTGTAAGGAACACTAGAACTACCACGGGCTTCAGCTAAGAGCTGCATCACCAGTGCCAAGCTATTCATTTCTCACTCAGTGAAGGGACAAATGCCACCACCTTCAATTTGAGAGCCAGTGTTGTAGGTGTTCATTAACTTCAAAGCTCTTTGCCTCAGACCACAAACTAGTTATTCTTGACAACTGGGGCAATTTGAATAACACAGTAGGAAAAATGAGGGAAGGAACACACCAGTGGAAGTGGAGCATGCCCTGGCAGCAGAGTAGTGTTGTAGGTTCAGTTTCCATAAGAATAAAAAGCTAAATATTAGTGTCACCCTAGTATATATACTCAGCTAGCTCTTGCTGCTAGCTACATCTCCAGTTAGAGATTGGCTGATGATAACTGATAAGGCCCATTTAGTTAGATGCAAATGGGTAATTACTGCTACAATGGTGCCTTCAACATCGTTATAAAAAACATCTTCCCCTAAAGTAGGATTGTATTTCCTACAGATACGGTCTCAGCACAAGTCCAGCCAGTGCTTCAGTGCAGCAGCTAAAGACTTACAGCAGCTCTCCTTCCTCCTGCTAAACCTCAGGTTCCAGACTCCACTCAAGTCACTGGATATGACTGAAATGGCCCAGGAATTTAGAGTGCACAGAGAGGTGTCCCACAGAAACTCTGCCTCATTACAGCCATACAAAATGCCACCAATACAACAGTGCTTGCATGGGGCCTGTAGCCATCAGCCAGCGGTGGGTTTTCACATATTACATATGACCCACAAAGCAAGACCAAGTCAGTTTTTAACACACATAATATCCTGGTTTGACACAAATGACGCTGACAAGCGCTTTGATAGCTACTCGGGGGTTTCTCCCAGCTTAGTTGTGTGAACAAGTGCTAAGAGACTTTGGTACTTGTGTGCACCTTGATTTACTTCAACACTGTGAACTCCTTCCTCTTCCAGAGCACTTCCAGACACCCTGTGCTTCAAAGGAGAAAGAAGGGGGGAAAAAAACCCTTTCTTTTTCCAAAGGGAGGAGGCTGAAGCCTATGCAAATCTCTCCAGACAGATCGATCTCCTGATAACAATACCTGTGTATTTTAGTCATTTATTTCCTTAAAACAAGGGAGAAAAGGGCATAGCTTCCAGCATTGACTAAAATGGGGCGGGGGGAAAGTACTGTCTTTGCTCTACAGTAGGAGAGTTTGATACTACTAGTTGGTGCTGACCTGAGGCATGTGAACCGTCTCTAGAAACTGTGGGAGAGTTAAAGTCAGAAGGCTTCTTCATAAGAAATGTTTTACTCTGTGGAAAGTTTCAGGTTTGGTCAGCAAGACAAAAGGCCCATAAACTGAAATGTTTTGCTTGGCAGATGGAGAGCAGTTTATAAGAGGGAGACACCTAAAAAAGTCAGGAAGCTTTAACAACAAAATCTTACTACTTCTGCTTATTTCAGTGAAGCTATGCAAGTGTCTTGTAAAGCAGAACATGGTCCTCTAGCTTATTGTAAAGGTAAAAAGAAGAAAACACTGCTCTGGAAGATGAAAACTAGAAAAATTGCTAGAATATTCTCCATGCTTTAAGGCTTGCAGGGAAACAGTTAGAAAGGTTCTGCTACAGCAGCCTGAGAGGCACTGACACACAGCTTCCAGTACTGTATTGACAGGTCCATTTACCTTCCCTACCCAGCATCTTTTTAGCAGTAATGCTTAGCTGAAGTTCACACTCTGTAAACCAGAATAATTATTACTTCTTTCCACTTTATTCAGCATCATTAATAGCTAAAAATAAAACCTCACACTGGAATCTCCAAGCCTTAACAATAGCCCACACACAGCAGCAGTGAGAAGCTTAAGACTTCCTTTCTAAATTTAGATTGCTTCAAACAGAAGTGAAAGTTCTTTGAGAAATCAACAAACCATGTTTTAGAAGCATGTCAGGAGAGCAGAACTGGGCAGGAAAATGCTTGTCTGCCCTGTTAAACTCACTTACAAAAGGCTTCTGAAGGTTTTCAGGGACCCAGAGGCTCCTGGTGCACTGTGCTCAATTACCTGTCTTGGGAGTGTCACATCAGATCCTGGATCTGTTGCATCCCAGCAAGAGTCCTCAGTGTCATCTTAATGACTGCTCTAAAGTGGGTCATGCAGCTTCTGCTATTAGAGGTCTTCCATTTGGATAACTAATAATCATGAGAGGCAGTCCATAGCCCCTGATCAAAGCATGATTCCTTATGCTACTGATTAAGTGTCCTGTGATTCCTTTCTGCTTCTCCAAGGTGCACACAGTACAAATTAGATTTTCCCTCTAGGCAAAAAGGCAATGACAGAGACCTGGCCCCTGTTCACTTTGGAATACATTCCTGAGAGAAAAGACAGCTATGCTTTAACTTTAAAGCCAAATTTAAAAGTACCCAAAGCCAGCTGGTGGCAGTGGATCCAATTCTGCCTACAGAGTATGAAAGCAGACAGGGAATGGCTAATGGGCATGAAGCAGCTTCACTGCAACTCTTTGAATTACACCAGCAAATATCCAGGCAGGTTCTGCAGAGGGTATTTGTAATTCCATTTACACTGACATTAAAAGAATAACTACTCTTCAGCTACCTCCTGGACAGTCACTGCCCTACCTTGAGGCATGCTAGCATTTCCCTGTAGACACATGCAACACTGCCTTGCCTCAGTGGCAAGTCTGCAGACTTGGAATTAGTCCTTTGAAACATAGAGCATCAAGATAGAGTCTCCCTACTGAAATTTAAAAGTAGGACATGCTGGAGAGTGACTTGTATTGCACTGTGATGGGCCAGGGCAGCTTTGTCTCTGCAGAGAGGGTTCAGAAGATGATGATGATGCAGTCATAAGGAGTCACTGATCTTATTCTTACACAGAGGATACCATGGGCCTGCAGTGGGGTTCAGCCCCAGCCCTTACTACTGTCTCCCCAAGGATAGCCAAAAGAAACCCATGAAACTCCTTGTTTTCTCCTTTTTGGAAAATCACTGCTAGAAAACCCCACAACAGGAAGCTGTCTCTTTTTTCCCCTCTCATTCATTAAAGCATGGAAAGTGTATTTGAGTCACAGTGGCCTAAGTACACATTCTGTAGGCACCCCCTGTGACACCCCTTCCCCACATCACATTTGCCTGACCAGAAGTGTTGCCAGTCAAACTACAAAATTCACAGCCTGTATTTAGGTGGAGAGAGTTCTATTGCAAAGCTTTTACCTGCCATTGTGGCTTTACTTCATAGGAAACAAGTAATTTTAGGTATTTTGAACAACATCCTGAATAACACCTGAAAAGGCTCAAACAGAGCCAAAGCATGTAAATGTTCTGGCTTTGAGCTCTTTTAGTCATTTCCACACTAATGTCTTCCTGCTATCATGTGCTTTGGAAGCAAAGCCACTAACCAGCTCCTCATCTCCTGTGCACCTGCATAACCACCTTGATTTCAGCAGCAATTTAAAGCATCACCATACAGGTTGTGTCGCTGGTTGAACAGTGTGGAGCTGAGGTGCGTAAGTCCAATGTGATTTGCACCTTCCATCTGCCTACAGCCCCAACAGCTCAGACTTAAGATACATGTGCTAAACTTGGAGAAAGATGAATGAAAGTCTCTACTATCAGACTGGGCTGTGATATTCACATGCCCAGACTGATTAGGGCCTAAGCTAAGGTTTGAGTTTTCACCTCAGGAATGCTCCAGTTAAACAGCTCGTGTAAAAGCAGGTTTAGAACACAGAGAGTGAGCTCAGCCACAGAACCAGTGACTGTCAACTAGCACAGGTTCCAGTGAGCGCTACAGCACCACCAATGATTACTTCATGTTCCTTGGAGTGAGTGCGGCAGGAGTACAGGTGGGCTGGGACATGTCTCCGGGATCTGCAGGTGGCACAGCTCTGTGCTGCTCTGGCTTGAGGCAAAAGACAGTATCTGACCACCTCTAGACTTTGGTGGTTCTCAGTTGTTCTCCCACTGTAGCAGCAATACAGAGTTTCTCTAGTTTAACTTGGGATTGATCTTGTCCTAGATTCTGGGGGCTATGCCAGTAAGAAATAGCTGCAGTCAAAGCCAAGCCAGATTGCCAAGCTGTTTCTTAAGCATGTTGAGCTAGTTTTTGACTAGGTTCAGACTCCTACCAAGAGGCAGGAGTGCCCAGGACACTTCTCTGCACAATTGCTCACATGTTTTGGGAGAACTACCCACCTCTTCGGGAAGAGGTGTGTTCCCAGATTCAAAGAGGCTCTGTTCCCCTCATTTGCTAGCTGTGGCAACACTGTTGCTGGTAGCTTCGACTGTGTGGGATTAGTCCATGGGAGGGAGAAATGAGGAGAGAGGGAAGTCTCTAAGAGATGTCTGAGTCAGTATCTCTGGGTGGTGTCATCTATATTTCATTCTGTGCCTTTCACCACAGCAGTAATCTAGCCAATACATTCTCAACCCCCAAAAGGGTGAGAGGTAGCCAGGTTTGCTTTCATTACGTTTTCCTATGGGCTGAAAACAAGGATAAGAAGTCTTAGCCTTAAAGGAAAGGTGAGGGGTTTCCCTCAAGCATCAGAAAGATTACATGCTGTATGCTGGAAATATCATTTTAAGCATAACTACTCCCTAAACAATTTGGTGTGTCACATGATTCTTTTTGTTAAGTGTTCCTATTTATGAGCAGAACCAGGTGATACATCTGTATACCACCACGCTGACTCAGAGCTGTAAATGTGTCACCAGTGTGCAGCTGTAACAGTAACCGGGGCTTTCCTGGTGTAAGGTGCAGTGAAGAGCTTACATTTGAACTTGAGTAGCAGACTTTGCTCAGGTGGTATCTGTGCAAGCATGAGTTTAGCAAGATAGAGCTGAGGTTCAAGTCAGACAACTTCACCGATTAGATCAATTCTGACCACGCAATAAACACCAGAAATGGTACGTGGAGCCTGAGGTTTGTCTGGCATGACAGATCGGGGTTCCTGTCAGTGTGTGTAGGCACGTACGTACAGAGGTCTCAACTCCAGGCTCTGCCAAACCTCTTTATTGGAGTTCAGTTGCTGAAAAGGGTCTCTAAGCTGACTCTACATGAAGATGAGCAGGAATGATTCTATTTTAACATAACACAGTGAGCACACAAGCAGCCTTAGAAAGACAAAGGCAGAACAAAGCCTTACTCTGATGCTTTCTTTCTTGCTTCCCAATCAGTGCATCTTAGAATCCAACCCAAGGCAAGAAGTACAGAAAAGTGAAGAGAGTCTCTTGTCATACCTTCATCTTGATGACAACCTACTCATCAGAGCTTGTCTGGAAACCCCAGGTAAGTTACAACACTGCTGCTTTTTGTGTCAACATTAATACAAAAATCAATGGTAGGAGACGAGATAAATTTCTTTATGACATGCAAATCCTGATCATATACAGAGATACATTATCACAAAGAAAAGGTGATGTCTACAGACTTGATGACAATAGATGGTTCTCCCTCAAACAGAATCTCTGCTGAACCCTATCTTATACAAACAAGCACAAGTCTAAAAAAAAAGAAAATGTCCCCCCCAAAAAATAAATAAAATGAGGACACCTTTACGAAAACCAAATATCCTGCATATATGCAAAAAGTAAGATGAAGTAAGAGACTCTCTTCTTCTCTTACGTAAGGTCTGCTGGAAAAGGAAGTCTTTTCCGCTGAACAGGACTCATAAACATGTGGCTACAGGTTGCAGTTTGGCCTGAAAAATTCGCTACTCCTACTACTTCCAATTTACAAACACACAGTCTTCCTTTCCTTAGGCGTAACACATGCCCAACTTCCAGTCTGCAAGTTTGGATGATTACAATTCTTCTTCCTCTCCTCTCTTGCCTCCCCCCATTTTCTGAGCATTTGTTTCTGCTTAGAGACTGCTTGGTAAGAGATAAGCCTTTTCTAGCCAACTTGCCAAATGAATCGAGATAATGCCAGAGCAAGTTCAAACATATTTAACCCACAGTTACCAATCAGCCGATATGAAAGACTGATTTGTGGAGTAGTAACTTACTTCTTTGTGACAAAGCACAGCTGGAGTTTGGCTTTCTGATCTGGTGTGATATTTTCTGGAGGAGCTGGCCAGAAGACATTTCTGAGGAAGAGGTCAAAGGGATCTTTGCATACAGGCCAAGAGTGTCTCTATCACAGATATAATCCAGCCAAAGAGCAATGAGAATAGGTTTTCTTGGAGAGCAGGCAGATCTTAGCAATGTGTGCCACTACCCCACTCTTACCAATGTAAGTCATGCAAGGCATTAGCATAGGGACAGAGTAAAGACCAAGTTGTTTCTTTCCAAGGATGCCTGGAGCAACATTGGATGCTCACTGCGTAGCAAGACATTTTTCTCTGGTATGTATGGGTTAAAATTACCATTATTTTCCATTTCAGTTCTGTAGTCAACTTGAGAAGTGAGTAAACCTGCTGGGACAGAACTGAAAGCAAGCCCTATACCAAAGTGTTGGGCAAAACCACTCAAGCACTTACTTGGCAGAACATATAAAATGTTTTAAGATACACAGGACCTTGTGGCATCAGAGAACCTGTATGCTAATAACCAAACTAACACAGTCTACTTTCCACTACAGGGAAACTCCCTGCCCTTCTAAGAAATGGCCTTCCTACAAGTGAAACAGTCAGCTCATGTAACACTTGTACACTCAACACATCATTCACAAGAAATTCCCATAGCCCTTTCTTCCTGTATTACAGAAAGTCCTCCCTGCACTCATTTGAGCTATCACAAGTGCTTATCTTTACCTGTCTAGGTCCCGTTTTGAAATCCTTATCTACCATGTGCTTTATTTTGAGAAGAGCTTATACAGAAGAGGAATGAGGAAGGACTTAAATCATTTGAGTAAACTGGGAGAGACATAAGCATGCACTCAGATACCTTTAGTTAGGTTGATGTGCTTGACTTTGAAACATGCACACATTATGAATCATGTGGTGTACATGACAGCTCTCTAAACTGTGAACAGGCACAGGGGGAAGCCGTGCCAAAAGGACCAAACTAGTATGTGTGGTGTAAAAACTAAAATATCACAAGCACTTAGATGAATGGCACTGGTGGTTTAGGCTATCAATCCCATTCACATTACAACTACTTTCAAAACTCTACTTCAGGGCTATGCAAACTGTGGGATTAGAAATGGCAATAAGCACAGTGCTGCCTGACCTGAGCTGGTATAGAGCTGAGACAGCCACATCCACCTGAAGGCATTCACCCCTGCACATGGGCTCACTAACAGAGAAGATTGTGGTCAAGGAAATATCCCTTCACCTGTTAAGTTCACAGGTTTGACAGCAAAACTAGACATTACAGAACTTTCAGAGGTGTATAAGCTAGATACGGATTGTATTATGGAAGCTTCCCTGCCTTTTTATCCCTTCCAATAGAAATTGAAATTAATGAACTTATTTTTGACTTAGTACACTTGGCTGTCTTCAAATCACACACATCCAGCCTCACATTTGCCCTCAGGAGCTGCTTCTTCAACTTCCAAAGTCCCCTCCCTTCCCAAACTAGTACTTCCTGCTTCCAGTTTTCTGCTTTTCTCTCTCACAGGCTTTATCGTTTCCTTGAGGCTTTGCTACACGGTTTACCAGTTATATTGATGCAGTTAAATTTTCATCATTCTTTTGCCATTAAAGATTTCTGCTCAGGAACAGAAGATGCCTAGATTCAAATCCAAAGTACAGATGAGGCCCAGCAACCCCTAGTAGCCATTCTTCAGGATCCACTGGACTCCTCAGCGACTTCTCATGGCCACTCCACAAAAAACACAGCGGACTTTGGACATCTCCAGGCCTCCAGCTTCTGGGTGAACTAGACTCGTGAGGAGTTACATACAGTCTGCACAGAGCTGTGCCACAGTCAACCCATCAGTAACACTGGCTCCCTGCGAGGCTGGAGCACCCATCTGCCCATGCAAATGCCCCTGACCACGTTAATTAGGGCCCAGTAATTACACCCTGTAGTTCCACAGCCCTCTGTACTGTGTACTGAGACCACACTCTAGCCCATCACCCTCTGGTGCATCAGGGGAAACGACAGACCTGTCTCCAGCCTGGTTCTTCACTATGCCCCTGTGGACAGACCCACTGCAGGCTGGCACAGAGAGTTAAGCACAAGAGTCAGGCTGCACTTGACAACACATATTCTAGTACAGGCAACTAACAGAGCAAAGGCTGCACCCCATCCATACCCACAGCTTCACGTGTTGGCAGAGACCCAGTACCTGGTTGAATTCCTAGAGAAATCACATACTGGACTGTGCCTTAAAAAGAATTCTTTCAGGTAAGATTTTTTCTGATAGTAAATTGCATGAGCATCATACAATGATGATCATGGAATCCATTTGTTTAAACAGATAAATGCTGAAGAGGAATGTATGCACACACTTGACAACTGCCACTAGAAACACCTTTTGCTGCCTTCAGAAGAATCCAAAGATGACAGCGGCTTTTACTCTTTGTGAATAAAGGTTTCCTTTCAGAACAGGTCCCCAGCAAAATACTGATGATCATTTCCCGAAATTATGCTGATTGACATTGTTTGAGCATTAAAAAGGCCGTCAGTAGGGTTGCCAAAAGCCTGCACAAATATTGTTTTATAAAGAATAGCCTTTTGAACATGATCTGGAGGTGGCAGGAGGAAAAAGAGCGCTACAAATCTGAAAACACAAAACAAATCAAACAAAAAAAGGCACAAGAAAGGCAGAGGAAGAAAAAAGGAAGAACAATACATTTCCAAGAGGTTGTGCCAGAAGCCATCTACCACCTATTGTTTCGTGATTTTTTCCCCAACCCTCATTTCTCATGTGATGGACTTTGCAGTAGATGTGTTTGTTACAGTTACACTCTTGTAATGATCCTGCTCCCTAAAGGCCAGATGCTGTAGCTCCACAGCCTCCAGTGTCAGGCTAGAGAAAAAGACCATTTGCCTTCACATGAAGCTTCTATCCAAGGGGAGGTGTCATTTAGTCTGCTTACAGCAACACTACCTGCTCACAGGTAAAATGAAGTGTTATTTAAGTATCTAAGGGTCAAACTGCACAAAAAAGAAATCTACATTCTGTTTCAAATACTCGTTCAGGCTCGTGTACAGACAGCACTTCTTTGAAAGCATCACAGCAGCACACGTTTCACGTTTAAAGTTTCATGCAGTCTTTCTAAACAGCAAACATCTCTCCAGCCCAGACCGTCATGCCGTTTGTCAGCCGCACCAACGGAATGAAAAGGAGGATCAGATTAGATCAGTGAAACTGAGCCAGGGATAGAGAGACAGGCTTGGAGTACAGGGTGGGAACCACCAGAAGCGAACACCAGAGACCTGAGGCAAAGCGTGACTGCATCCAGCCCTCCCCGGACAGGCGATGTGGGGACCCGCCTCTGCCCCGGAGCTCAGGTCACCTCTGGTCCCCACCTCACCGCATCTACCTTCACAGCGACACCCGAGCCCAGCCACAGGCCCCATGGCCGCGGAGCACGGCCACACGCACCAGCCGCGATCCCTCTGACAGCCCGGGCTCCCCGTGCCCGCCCGGGACGCGGCCGCAGGGGTGGCCAGCGCTGCCCCGCACCTGTCCTCAGCCTCCTCCTCCCGGCCGCCCTCGCCTCCCCTTCAGCACCAGCCCCGAGGGACGCGGTTCTAGCGGCGGGGAGCCGGTGAGGGGCGGGGGCTGCCTCACGGCCCTGACAGCCGCGAGGGAGGGAGGGCGGGCGGCCCCGGGGCGGTGGCGGGTCTGCCCTGGGCGCCCGCGAGCCCCGTACCTCCAGGGTGCGGATCTCCTGCTGGGTGAGGTCGTTGGACGCGGCGCACTTGGTGCGGAGCCCGCGCAGGTTGGACAGCGAGATGTCGATGAGGTCCTGCAGCAGCCCGCACTGCTGCAGCGTGCTCCGCACGGCCGGCAAGCCCCGCGCTGCCGCGCCCGCCCGGGGCCCCGCGCCGCCGCCGGCCGCCGCCTCACCACCGCTCCGCTCCTTCCTCTCCAGCATGCCGGCGGCTCGCAGGGCAGCCGCTCTATCCATTCCTCGGCATCAGGGAGGCCGGGGAGGAGAGGCGGCGGCGCGGGGGGAGAGCAGCGGGGAGGGAGGGCGGGCAGGCGGCGGATGACTCCGCCCCACCTCGCCTCTCCGGGCAATTACCGAGCATTAACATGCGCGGCGGCGAGGCACCGCGGGCGGCCCGAGCGGGCCACGGCTGCTCCGCCCGCCACGGCCCCAGCGCCTGCCTCCGCCTCCCTCTGCCCTCCTCAGGAGCCCGCCTCTTCTCCTCAGCGCCCGCCTCAGGAGCCCGCCTCTTCTCCTCAGCGCCCGCCTCAGGAGCCCGCCTCTTCGCCTCAGCGCCCGGCTCAGCCGCTCGCCGCCCATCCAGCCTTCCGGCAGGTATGTCAGACTTCCACTCTCCCTGGGGAAGCCTGGCCGCTGGTCCGCTGAAGGAAGAAGGGTCGGGGTGGTGCTGGGCCTGGCCTGTCCGCCCCTGGGTGCACGGGCGATGGGCCCAGCCGAGCTCCTCAAATCTCTTGGCGCTGGAGCACAAGGTGAGCCTGCAGGCGCGAAAACACTGAGGATTTGGAGGTCCAGCATCATTTAAAACTAGCATCAAAATGGCGTTGTGTGTGGCCACAGGTGCCCCTTGTGCCTTACTGGATGGCGTGGTCTGGTGCAGGCAGTGGAGCTGCAGCCCGTGGTGTGGCATGAGCTGTTACTGAGTTCATGGACACTGGTGACCCTGTTGCACAAACCCTGTGCCAGCTAGAAACAAGTCACCTGCTAAGGCCATGGAGAGTCTTGCTAAGATAGCCTTTCCCAACTGCTGAATAAATTGATCAGGTACATGTTTTGTTTGACATAAACGTTTACTTGGTAAAGACTAAGTGTAGGTCTAGTACATGAAGTGGGCATTACTATAAGCCACTTTTAGTGACTATAAACATCAGTGCAATAGTCATCTGGGCTCTTTCATATCATGAGTTGGAGGGAACTTTATTAAGGCCTTGTGAACCACTGTGGCTTCAGCCTTCACAATGGAAACATGAGAAAAAGGGTGCAGGTAACTGCTTTACAGGTGCATTACTTGTGTATCCTGTCTGATGGGCTCACAGAACTGAGGTGTTGGTGCAGGATCCACATATCTCCCAGTTATTGGAAGAATTAGGGCTGTTCATCTGATGTGAGGGATCCAGAAAGCTGTTTCTTTGCTGACAGAAGAAGATCGCCTCCTTAGTTCAGACTAGATTGACACTAGGCTTCAAAAGCTAAAACAACACCTGAGCTGCATGTGGCAAGACAAAGGAGGTTTTTATATATTAAAAGAAAAAAAAGGGGAGAGGGAAACTATGAATCTAGGACATGAGGCAGTGGAGCAGGGCAGACTGTCTGACCCTGAGCTGTTTTTCTCATGGTCAGATGGTTACTGGTATCCACATTAGGTGGTGCGTGCTTGCATCAAGTGGTGTGGCATATGCTGTTTAGTAATTTTCTCAAGAATGTGGGTCAGGTTAAGTATTTGATTTCATTGTCATTATTCACATGCTATAAATGTCATACGCACTAAGGGCTTTGCTGGATTAGGGTTTAATTAGTTTGCCATCTGATGAGTCCTGTGGTTTGGGGAAAGTAGCTAACTTTGCTTATTACCTCCATATTTGTGACCTTGTGAAAAAGACTTTTACCAACCCCCTCTCCTTTTGGCAGCACTGGAAGTTTAGTGCTGGAAATTTTAGTTTGTAGAACTCTGACAGTTTGAATTCCTCAAGTACAGGTGTCCATGGAACCAAGAAATAGTGGTTACAGGGGTATTATTCTTGTAGACATTCTCTATATACCCACCTGAGAACATCCATTTGCTAACAGACAAGAAACCAAATCTATTGCATAAGAAAGCAGACTAGGAA
Organism: Agapornis roseicollis; assembly: GCA_002631895.1. Lineage (NCBI taxonomy): Eukaryota > Metazoa > Chordata > Aves > Psittaciformes > Psittacidae > Agapornis > Agapornis roseicollis. The sequence goes on from NDXB01005101.1 coordinate 370,089, forward strand.
AATTGTGGGCTGTGCATCACAGGATACTTGGCATTCTCTGCAAGTGTTTGCTCGGCATTGGGAGTGCCGGCCTCATTAACTGGCTACCATAAGTGGGCAGCATTCCAGTCCCAGCTACAAGACTGCCCTGCGGCCGCATGGAAAAATGTGCTGACTAAACACTCCACACACGCCATGCGCTCACGGCCTGCTCAGCACTGCTGAACGAACACGAACTTTGTGTTCATGCAGCTGTTGTATTCACAGGAGAAGTAGGGAATCCTTGAGTGCTCCTCTGTGGAAGCAGATTCCATGCAGGTAAGCTGCTCACATGCCTGGGAGAGGCTGGGACTCTGGTAGTACAGCTGAAAAAAGGGGCAGAGGTGATCACTGAACCATTGCCTCACGCTGAGGTGGATCCCAGAGCTGGGCTAACATAGGGCTGCAACCTTGGGTGTCCCACAGAGTTACATCCTGCGTCACCCGAGGTGACCACTGGACAGATGTGATGCTGAGGTACGTGTCTCCTGCCCACAGAAGTTCTCTGGGACACAAAATTTCCATTGCTGACTGCCACAAAAAAGTCCTGCCCTTGCTAATCACCTCTACAAAATCCTGCCCTACAGACCATACCAAGGCTCTTCAAACTCACTGGGGAAAAACAGAGACCTTTTTCCTTTTTTCCCCAAAGAAAGAAAAGCACTGATGCATTTCACATGCTGCTTTTCAGAAAAGCTCCTATTACCTTTTTAGCTAGCTTGTCCCAGTTTCATTTAGCTATCACAACACTGAATTTAGATGATGAGACTCAATTACTCTATTTGATGTGTCTAACACATAATAGAAACCTGGGATTTGAAGAGCTGAAATGTTCAGTGGTTCAGATAAAAGAGGCCTTTATTACCAATGACTCCTCTCAAAGGCTTCCTCCTACACAGACAGTAAGAGTATTCCTTTCCTTCTCATTGCAGTGCAGCACAATAACACACAGTAGTTCTGGCATGCTTGTCTGCTGTGAAGTTGAGAAACTTAAGTCCTATTTTTAGATCTGCTGCTGGATAATCTTTTTAGGATATACAGAGAGAGTGAAGATGGTGAGATGATGGTCATGGGGCAAATCTTCATTTTCTGTAGTTTAAATGGCTCCATTGCCTGCAGCTGAGCCAGACCAGTTCATAGCAGTTTAACATTTGGCCTGCACCTTCCAGAACTTTTTGTGTTTAGGTCCACAGAGTTGTTCCTGCTCAGCTGCACATTTGAGTTCATGCACAAATTACAGAGAAGCCACCTTGGGCAGGTGAAACACCCACTCCTTTCTGTCTGCATATTTTTAACTTCTTCTCTATCACCTGTCATTAGAGAATGCAGGGATTTAATATCAGTCTTCTGCAGTTAAAATGGCAAGGTCAAAATTAAGGGATGGAACAAGAAATCCATAGCAGCATGTACCAGTGAGATAGGGATAGATACAGGAAACAGGACTGTGTGCTGAGAGGTGTGCAAATTAAACATCACACTTGTTCTTAAAAATAATTCTCATGGGTGGGGAGAACCCATTGTGCTTGGTCAATGTAAGAGAAACAATTCCTGCTCCACAGAAGGAGGACACAGGAAATTAGCTGTGTAGCTACATTCAGTGTTTTCTATAGACAGGTGAACAGAAAGGACCTTTGAACTGAGACTGAAAGGAAGATCACTGGAGCGATGCATTCATCTTACAAGACCTTGCCTCCTGGTGTCACGTGAGTAAGAATTGCAGCTGCTACAGCAAGCAAACACTTTCTACCTTTAAGAAAGCTTGAACACATTTTAATAGTCTATAAAACAAGCAAAAAACTTACTTATTTTTAGAAAATCTCATGGGGTTTGCAGCCTTGCTTCAGCATTAGCTGTGTTGCAATAATGCTGCCTTTTTGTCTGCTGTTTGTCACCAGTCTCCTCTGTTTAGACTATAAACTGTTTGGGGCAGGAAGTGTCTTTTACTCTCTGCTTGCACAGCACGCCTGGATCTCAGCTAGAGGCCTCTAGGCTCTGCTCTAATGTAAATACTAAATAATGGCAGTCCCAGAGGATGTAGCCCCCACCCCACTTGGAGGCCTGCCAGGCTGCGGGGCTTGCTCTAGCAGCAGACATGCCAGCAGGGAAAAGTGAAAAATTCTGTTGGGGAAAGATATTCATAGGTCTAACAGGGATAAGAAACACCCGCCTCTAGAAACAGAGGCTTATGTCTCTCTGAGGATAAACACACCCAAGATTGACTCATGCTGGCATAATCCCCTTGTGCAATTTGTATACTGGCATTAGATGTGTGTGAGGCAAAAAGAGAAATATTTGGTTAATAGAACAACACAGGGATAATAAAAAATAATTAGGCAGTTTTACCTCTGAAAACACTGCAGCAGGTGGGGTTTTGCTCATCCCCTCAGACAGGCACACCCCACCCTGTGAGCAGAGCTTCCTTGTGCTTGGTTTATCTGCATCAAGACAATCAGTTCATTTGGTTAAATGTTATAAGGGTAAAAATAATAAATAAATAAATGAATAAATAAGTAAGTAAACAAAGTCCTGGAGCCCTCGGTCAGGCAAGGGAGGGGGTATACACTGTGGTGGAAAAAGCAGGCTCATGTTCCACAAGAGAGCTTTGTCAAGTGTATTGCATAAGGAGATTACAGCCCTGAGACTGAAATGCAGCTGAAGGTTTGAGTTGCCGCTACCTCTGTCATTAGCACTCTGCTGAGCTGCATCACAAGAACCCCTCTTTCATCTCTATGAACAAAGGGTCAAGGTCCATCATTACGTTTTCCAGCGCTGTTACTGCACATGGCTATTAGCTGCATCCTCCAAGCTTGCTCTTGTTGTTGTTTTAAATAAAGGGAAAGGAGTTGGACAGGTTAATCATCTGTTCACGTTATACCCTGTGCTCCTGGATTTCTTTGATGTGACAGGCCTGTGGAGAGAACATGAGTCCAGATTCTGCTCTGCATGCTCTGTGTAAGGCTCATCCTGTGCTCGAGGTTTTGGTAATGTAGTTACGTTGAGTAGCAAAATGAGAAAATACTCCTCACAGCCCAGTGTGCCATTCTTCTGTCAGCAAAACCCTGACTCAGTGCCAGTTCTTCTGGCAAAAAGGAAAAAGACCCAAACTTCTGATGCAGCCTCTTCTGTGTGGAAAGAGATTTTACCACCAGTTCTCATATTGTTCTGTGGGAGGCCTCGTTTCCAGTTCTGCAACCCTTCTTCCACATATTTATGTGCAATACCTCAGAAGTGGGCTGACCACATACATTTCTCAAAGCAATTTATGATGTCTCTCATCACATATTTAGCAAGAAGGCTGTTCTGGGCTCAGCAGAGCCTGCTGGATAATCCACATCTCTTTCCATGGGAGGAGCAGGACCACGAAGACCGCTAGACCCAATATCCGCATTCTTCCCAAGTTTCCTTCACACATCTGAGGTAGCTGTGTCCCTCCATTGCATTAGTGCAGCATCAACCCAAATGCGTCTGGTTGGCATTGCCTGTTGAGTTCCTTCATAGGAGGTGAAATTCTGAAAGTAACTGCCTGGGAGTCCTGCTATTCTTCCTTGGCTCACAGTCTGCTCCTGCTCTACTGAGACCAGGTCTATGGAAAGCCTGCAGGCAGTCTAAAGGAAACTTGCAACATTATTGTGAATATTTAGAAACTAAAACCTCTCCCCTGCAAAAAAAACAGCTCAGCTGTAGTCCACTGCAGTGATGGTAGTAGAAAGGACACTTTATTCACCTATCAATCATTCTAGCTCTTGATGACTTGAGAATTAATCTGCAGGAGGAAAAGCAAACACAGATCTTTTGTTCCTTCCAATTCTAAATCCTTTGAAATCAGTGTCTTCCCAGTCAGTAAGTTTTGGATTAGGTCCTTATTCCGCCTTCCTTTCCTCTGTCCCTACAGTACCATGAAAATTCAGGCTGTTTCTCTTGACTTCCTTCCTCTTCATAAAATGTCTAATAATCAGCCATCTGGTGTCCAAGATGCTTTGAGTATTAGGGCATTTCCTTTATCCAGGGGAGGCTTGCGAGAAGAAAGATAAATGTGCTCGTGACCCATCCCTGCTGTGTGCTGATTAGGGTCTGGCATTTTTCCTTTGTTCACAATGAGTTCTGTAGTGCTAAGTTGTTTGGTATTGAAAAGAAGAATCTTAGTTTCTGGTCTAGCAGATTTCATGACATAACTTAAGTTAGATTCTTAAATTAGATTCTGTGAAACAGTATCATAGTTGCAATATATGTCAAAGACAGAGTGGGATTTTCAAGGGAAGATCTATAGAAAATAGTGTGTATCCTAAAGAAGTGCAGTCTGGATTCATTCTTGTTTTAATTCTGTCTTACAGTGACACCCTATTTTTCAGAACTGGCTAAAAACCTGAACCCTTTCCATTCATTCAGTGTTGCAGATGCAGCAGAGACATAGAGCTGTATGCAGGGCTCTGCTCAAGTCAGTGCAGTCCCTGGGGAATAAGGGTTCTGTGTACCATGCTGTGGAAAACTTGGTCAGGTCTCAAGGTAGCCACTGGACTGAGATTCAAGTTTCAGAGGACAGCATTGAAGGGCAAGAGAAACTGTGGCAGAGCATCCACTGGACCGCTGTATTTTATTTGAAACAAAGCCTGGAGGGAGAGGGCAGGTCAGATTGAAATGAAAACAAAAACAGCAGCAAGATTCTATGGCTCATAAATAGAAGACAAAGAAAAGTACCACCCCTTTTATTCTTTGATAACTTGTAGGTCAAATTCTTGACATAAAGGAGGGTTGTGTCTTGGTTTGTGAGCCCTTGCAAGTTCTGAAGTTTTTGTTGCCTTGACTGTGGTAGCACAAGAGATGCCAGTAAGGGACTGTTCGTATTCACACAGTGATACTCCCTTTCCCATCAGCGTGTGGACAGTCACTAAACCTTACTTGATGGTGTGTTTATAAATAGTGAATGTTGGTCAAACAGGAGTTTGTCAGGTGAAAGAGAAGTAAGAATAGATGTCCTTAAAATACTCTGAGGCTGTTTCTGTACACCTGAGTTCTCAGCAAACAAGTATTTCTTTTTTTTTCTTTTGAAAGCCAACTTTAAGTACATGTACTATCCAAATCCCTGCTGGAACTCTGCATACAGCTCAGACTGTGGATCATGGTACTCATACCATACTTAAGCTATTTAGTGCATCCATGAATTAACCATCTAATAACCAGCATGAGTGCAAGAAGTAATAAGATAAACTAAACTTTCTGTGCAAAACTTCCTTCAAATGCAAACATTTGTCTCAGTCACTGTAAAGAGCCAGAGTTTCATGCATGTACTTAACTTCTCACACAGCAGATAATCACTGCCCAAACTACCCACCGAGCCCAAATGTACATGCAAATGAATGTCTTCCTAATGATGCTACAGAAGATAGTGAGCCACATACTCTGCAAGTCCACCCCAACACGGTAAGTTTTTACAAAATCCAATGGGCATTATTTTTACATTAACATTTGACTTAAGTTCCTTGTTTTGAAAGCATACCATGGTACAAATGCTCTCCATTTTGGTCCTGTGGTTATAATACATAGTATTAAAACATGCAGTCATAGTAGTCAGAATGAAGTCTTGAAGAATTGACCATTTCAGACAAATAGAGGCAATGTAAAACCATACACACAGAAGGCTGAGTTCTGATCCATTTGGTGTTAAAAAGCTTTTGAGCAGAGTTCTGATCCATTTAGTGTTAAAAAGCTTTTGAGCTGCTTGTGCTGACTTTTTTACTAACCTTTGCCTGCAACAGGCACTAGCAGACACTGTTAGTTATATTTATGGTTGATCATTTTTAGCACTTCGTGGTCCTGCTTCAGTGCTCTGGAACATTTTAGGGAGGCAGGATGGGTAAGGTCTAAACAATCTGAAGCCCTGGGCTGTAAAACTGAGCTGCACAGTGTTACCTTATAGCTCCTGATGCTGGCCCTGACTCAGGCAAGTTTTTTAAACACAAGCTGTTGTGCTAGCGTCAGGCTTGGAGATACAGCTCTGGGACTTGCTGAGTCAGGGCACATATGTAATAAGGTGATTTAGGAATCCAGCTCTGAACTGATTTTCATTTTGCAGTGGTCAAGCTTTTATTCCTGAGCTGTGTGGGCACCCTGCAGTCCCACTGCAAACTCAGCACTGCAGTTCTGCTCTTCTGCCTGCTTCCCAGAGCATAGCCTGCTGCTGGGGCTCCTCCAGGTACCTGGGGTGGGTGGCATTGCTCTGATTTTAGAAAATCTCCTTAGACAGAAAATACTGGATAGCACAGCCTGGCTCACTACCCTATTTCTGTCAGGAGCTGCTAGGCTGGTAAGGATCGCTGCCCCAATTCTGCACAAAGACACATCTAATTCTGCTGATAATGGTCATGGCCAGTTCTTGTCAGCATTTGAATTCAATGTCTTGGTTTTCTTTGTGGTTTTCTCTTCTTCCTTAGTTTCCACCACAATCACTGACTTTCTCAATAACACCATCTCTGGAAATGGGTTGCACCGGAAGCAAGATAAGCAGAACATGAATGCTGGCAGGAGCTGAGCCAGAGGCTGAAAATTCTGGCTCTCACCCGCAGCACCAAATAGGAAGCCCTTTGCATTCATGGCAGACAAATGTACAGGAAAGGATAAAGTAAACCCTTACCACTTTCCCTCATATTTGGGCTTAGTTTTTCCTGATCCGGTAGCTCACATGTTTCTTTACCTCTTCTCTCACTGCAAAACTGAAGAACTGAGGCAGCTGAGCAGCAGTCAGCTTGCCCTGGCTCCTGCCTGCTCCTGCAGTTCACAAGGAAAAGTCCCCATTGTTTTCTGGTGGGCAGAATTGCCTGACAAGACCTGAACACTTGATCACAATAAGGACAGAGGTCTCAGTGCAGGAAAGTGGTTTTATTCAGGACATTGCATAAGCATAGACTTAATTTTAAGTCCATACTTAAGTGCTCCCGCAGTCCATATGACAGAAACATTTACACTGAAGTCAAGTTAGTATCTGATTTGAATTGCTGCTGTTTGGGCTTTACCTGTGCACTGCCTTGGAAGGCAGCACAAACCAGCACAGGCATCAGCATTTTGCTAACTCAGGGCTTTTTGCAGTAGATTTTCTTCACTCTGGATTGTCTCACTCTGCTCATGGAAGAAAGGGAGAAGAAACCCAGCTTTTGCCACTGGAATGATCTCTGTGCACCTCAAACTGTAAGTTATTTTCATTAGAAGAAAAGAATTGAAAAAGCTAACACCAAAGACTTTGTACTTCCACAGGGCACTGGTCTTTCAGTCTGTAAGTAGCTGTGTAGGTCCAGTTCAGAATCAGGGCAGAAACTCCCTTGACTTCAGTTAGCTCATGATCAGGTTGTGAGCAGAAGCCACAAAGCTGAAGATGATTCACAGCCTCTGACTGAGAAGTCAGGAATTTGAACTGCAGGTCCTGAAATTGGTGCCACTCTATTTCCTGAGCATACTGGCAGGGGAGAGAAAAATCCCTCTCAAAGCAAACACCTGTAAAAAAAAACATAGAAAGGAATTGCCTTAAGAAAACCAACCTTTTCCTTGTCTCCCATGTGGTGTGTCTTGTGGGAGCTTGGACACACACCTGGAGGAAGAGAGAAGGAACTTTTAGTCTTAGCTTGATATCATGAAGAGGCAATTGAAAAGTTGGATCTGTCTGTGCTTGGGGATGACAACCAGTTTACACAGACCTCTGCCTCTGGAATGCTGTCTCTCGACACACATACCGATAACAACCCCCCAGTGTCAGGAAGTAATACCAGCACATCCTCTTTACAAAGCTATCTAAAAACACAGGGAGGAATTTGTAGGACACCAGTCCTACAACAGCCATCTGCATGCCTCTCCTGCTTCCTTCCTTGTTTTTATTCTCCACTCTTTTTATAGCCAATACATTTCCAAGCACAACACAGGAGATTCTGAGCTGCCAGCTCTCGTGTTTCTGATCACTTGCATTACACTAATGTGACATTTGCAGCAGCCCTCCTCCTGTAGCATTTACCAATACCACTGGAGTAACCCAAAGCATGAACACTAAGCCATGAGGGGAAGGTGGCAGCGTACAAGGAATCAAATAGAGCAGAGTGGTGGGTCAGTGCACTAGCGTGTCTCTCACATTGCAGGTGCTCATGTTTCCACCATTTGATGCAGTTTTCTCTTTGTTCTTTGCTCAATTTAATCCCCCTTTTCCCTATGAATAAAGTCACAGTTGAAGGGAAAGGAGATGTTGGCACAAAGCAGTGTGTTGTGTTTCTTTCCCATGGGAAAGTCCTGTTAAATAAAAATTGAGAAAGGCTTTCAAAACCAACAGATTCATCCTGGTAAATCTGTCTCCTCTTTGTGTCAGAATATGCTTTTATGTGTGAAGAACTAAGGGAAAACTTCATTTAGACAGTGAAAGGAAAGCCTGTGACTGTAGCTTGGGGGTTATTGGGAGTATGTCTTTCCATTACTTCAGCTTCCAGTCAGTATAATCAGGATTTCAGAAGGGAATGATGGGCCTGTGGTTGAGATCCTGAGACTGGACCAGTCTGCTTCAGTTCCTGGCTCTTTCAGAAAGCATAGCTGCAGGCAGAGCATCTAATCTGCCTGCCTCCTCCCTGAAGTAGAGATGATCATGTTTCCTCTATCTATTTAAACTGTATGTAGAGCAATTAGGATTTAAAATTACAAGGATGAAAAGAGTAGAGGTGATCCACATTTGTGCTTCCCAGGATCCTTTCAGAAGGTCATATTTTCCCCCTTACAATGAGCAGAATGAAAAATAATCCCATTGGTTTAGTGGAGTTACTCCACATATTCAGTGAGCTAAATGAAGTCAGAACTTAGATATTGTGTTTCATGTTGTCTTTTCTTTGATGGGCTTGTGGTCATGGCTGATTAAACAGAATGTCTTCAGCTCTCATCCATCTGTGAACCTCCTTCCAGTTTTAGCCTGTTAACACTATAGTTCTGCATTATCTCTGAGGTTTGCAAACTTCTCCAAATTCAGCAGCATTGCTTGGTTCTATTGCCTATCTTACCAAAACATGAAACAAAGAAAGCTCCCCTCAAACCATAACCACCAGAATTTACCCAGAATTATTCACATTTAAAATGGGAACTCTGAAATATCAGAACTACAAGCATTCAAGTGTTTCCATGGAGGACAATCAGGATGTTGGACTTGATACTAATTTTGTAGGTGTTCAAGCTATGAAAGGACCCATATGGTCCTTTGCAGTTCTTATTTCTATTACAAAGTCATGTCTGTCAAATTTCAGCAGTGTTGGCTGTCCTAGATGCCTTCAGAATAGCATGTGCTGTTCCCTATGCTGTGAGGATTGGGATTGTAGCCCAGCCAGTGCTCCCTGTACTTTCCCTACATCCCAAGCCCTCTGTACCCTTCAGACTGGGGAAGTTTCACATCAGAAAGGTCGTTAGAGAAATTGCCCAGCTCTGCTCATCAGCCTTGGTCCCTCTGGACCACAGGAGTTGCAGATGTGTTTCTGCTCTCATCTCCCTGCTCTGCCATGCCCCAGAGCTACATGACGGGGGAGCTGTTCAGGGTGTCATGGTGCAGTTTTGCCTCCAGCTCTGTGCTGAGCAGATACAGGCATCTGCAAAGAATCCACAATTCAAGACACACCGGTTCCAGTATAAGTGAAATCGGAGGCAGTCAGCAGGAGTGGATGCAGTCTGCATTGCCACATGCCTGGGTGCACTCACAGAATTGCATAATGCAATGTTGTGAACCCTCTCTTCTCAGACAATGCGTTTTAGATATTGACTGCACAGAAGGTCAGCTTGTGCTAGAAAAACAAAGAGGCTGCTTTGCTTAGCATAGCAGCACAGGGAGGGCTGGGAATAGGCTATGTCAGGAGACATTTCGCCTTGTTAATTGCTGTTCCTGTGATGTGGTCAGAGCATTTCAACCAAGCTTTTAGCAGGCCAGACTTGATGCGCTTCTTTAGGTAGGGTGATGTGTAGAGGCATTAATCCAGATTGGCTTCTGATGACATCAGTCATTACACAGGCACTTCTCAGGCCAAACCACTGTCTAAGGGCATGAGATGTATGGGTAAGAAGTGGATTGTACATGAGGACACAGTGCAGGGTGCAGGAACCTCTGTTCCATGTGGCCTCCTGCCTGTCCTTGTGAGAATCCTGGGTACATCAAAGCAGCTCGTGTGACTCCCTGATAAAGTGTTAATTGATTTCAAGCAAATTTATAGAAAGAAAGGAGAAGATACTAGAATTAAATCCTTACCTGCCTAGGGAAGATAACCTTATGATGAAAGTGTCAAGCTGGAGCATGAACTCATTACTGATCAGACACCAAAGAGAAGTTCTCATCAATGTCCCACTCATGAGAAAGGTTTTGTTTGGAGCACACAGTTAACCACAAAATCCAAATTGCTCTTTGCTTGCAGAATTACTTGACACATCTGAAAGGTTCCATAGGCAGTTCAGCCAATTGTGTTAGGCCATTCAGAGATGAAGTGGAAATGAATAGCTGTTCCCTCTTGTGCTTGTTCCTTAAATCCAGTCATCCAGGCCCTTGTGGTCAGCACAAGAGGACATCCCCAAGCAGAGAAGCTTTGCTCCCAGAGAAGCAGTCAGGAAATACAGAGAAGTATTAAAAGTGCAGTTAGGTATTAGCAGCTGAACTGAGAAAAGCACACAGGGTTTGTCTGCAGATGGAGCAAGGGAAAAATAACCATGAGGACTGCAATGTGTCAGGTGTGTAGGGACTTGTCTGCCTCACAGAGTATTGCCAAGGGTCTCAGGCTCTCAATATACAGGTATTTTTTGCTAGATGGATGCAGGTAGTTTGACACAGCCTTCTCTTGCTGGGGACATGAGAAAAGCAGAATGAAACGGCTTAATTAAGGCATAATTTATTTTTCTCTTCTGCAGAGGCTACTGCTATTCTGTGAGACACAGGCACAGAAACCATGCTGCCAGGGAAACCTGACTTCTGTTCTTGTTTCCTTGCTTCCTTTAATCCCACATACAACATCCCTGCTGAGAGCAGGCTGGTGGAAGCTGGTGAATAATGGAGAGGCAGAACACTTAGCCAAGTCATCCCAATGGGCATCTGCTGCACAGAGAGTATTGTTATTTAATCCTTTATTTTTAATAGGTGCTTCAAAGATACATACATGAGGCAATTGTATGCAGAGAAACCAAAAAGATACCACAACAGCAAGAAATAAAAATACCAGAAGATGCAGAATAGTTACTGTGGGGTTTTGCTAGGGCAGCATTTTCTAGGATGACGTGACAGTTGGAAGCATGTCTGTTTTTCTGGCCAGGTGAGCAATGCAGTTTAACTTGTGTGAGTTAGGGAGAACACTGTTGAGCAGTGCCTCACGTCAACCTCCTGTACCACCTCACTGCTGCAAGAGACATTTTCTTCCCAGGAAACACAGATGTCCGGTGAATTAAGTGAAAATGGTGCAGACAAAGATATAAAAATATGGGGTGTTTCCTTGATGGGAGGTGTGGAGGAGGTGAAGCAGTGTGGAGAAAGCACGTGCTTCCAACATGTTTTAAAGAGAATCTGTATTGTAGAAAGTGAATTAAAGAGAGAACTGCCAAGAGAGTGAGGTGCTGCTGCAGGCTGGGTCTGGAGGCAATGCACTCCCTGGGGATCATGACATGGCACTGGGAGAGGAATGCAGTCCTGGCTTCCCTTCTGGTTGTGTGAGACCTGTAGCTTTGGGCATATCTTACAGGTAATCTTGTGATCTGCTTGTAAGCTGGGGCTGATAAAACCTGCCTGGCTCTTTCCCAGGTTTCTGGAAAGGTTCATTATTTCATTAGCAGTCATTTTTCCTCATGACTCCTATTTAGAGGAACTTTGAGAGGTCCAGCCTGGGCCCTGCACTGGCTTTAGGGACAAGTGCTGCTCAAAGCCTTGCAGGACCCAGGACAGACAGGAAGGAAAGAAGGACAGCTGGTGTCTGCCTTCAACTGTGGCTTACTGACAGAGCTGCCAGTGGATGCAGCTCTTTCATCTGTAGCCGGGGAAATGCTCTGCAAGTGTGAAATGATAGAAGAAACTGTTGGCCCTGAACATCAGGAAATAGACTGGACTAGCTCATGTCCACATGACTGGGCGCTCCCTTCTGGTTATTACCTGGGATCATGATAGCAAAGAACAGGAGTGTAGTCAGGGAACTGCAGGAGAAGGCTCTGACCTGAGTTGTCCAGGAGATGTGTGCTGGATGGCCAGGACAGCTCCCTTCTGTTCCCAAGAGCTAGGAAAACTTCAGTGGAAAGCAGTGGAGTTTGCTCGAATTCACTGAGGCTCTCTCAGGGATGGGCAGCATGCAGGACTGTTAGTGCCATCCCCTGAGCCTTGAGGTGACCAACAGTGAGCAAACAGCTACCCGACAGCATTGCACAATTCTGCCTTTTCTCCCAGTCCGGGAAACCACTTGAGTAAGAAATCGAGCTGGTTGAGCCAATGTGTTCATTGCTACTGGTTGTGGCTTGCAGCCACCACCGGGACAACAGAGTCCCTCAGGCTGTAAATCCCCCCCCCCCCCCCCCCCCCCCCGGCCCGG